>PVJC01037538.1:0-17174 GCA_004026665.1 Murina feae | reverse complement strand
AACGCTGAGAGAAACCCGCTTTGGGTTTCCTCCCGGTGCCAGTCAGTCCCCCTTCTCTGGGTGTCTGTGGGACCTCAGAAACTCGCCTGGAACTGGAGTTCAGAGCCGCTGGGAGCTTGTGGCTCTCTCCGTTTTGGAAAAGAACCGCGACCTCCGGTACCAGCCCTTCCCCGAGCCCGTGCGTGCGCCTCCGTACCTCTGTACTTTGCTTCTGCCGCTCCTCTGAGTCTCAGACTCTTCTCTAGTTGTAGGATTTTCACTCAGCCAGCCGTCCTGTGGGTGCGAGTGGTGTCCGTGTGTTCTTTTCGTGGTTTTTCTGAAATAGTTGTTCACAGCTGTATATACGGTGTCTACCCTATGCCGCCATCTTGTTTCTCCGGGAAGATTTTTTCTAATCTAATAAAGAGGGAATGTGCAAATTGACCACCATATCATCACAAAGATGGCGGCACCCATAGCCACAAGATGGCGGCATCCAGTCCCCTCAGCCCCGCCAGAGTCCCCCAGTCCTTTCAACCTTGCCGCTAGCAGCAAGCAGGCCCCGCAGAGAGCCAGCAGACAGCAGGTCCTGCTTGTTTGCCTGTTGCCACGGTGACTGGCGGGCAGGCAAGCAGGCCCCACAGAGAGCAGAGAACCATGGGGAGCGGGCCTAAGCCATCAGTAGGACATCCCCTGAGGGCTCCCGGATTGGAGAGAGTGCAGATTGGGCTGAGGGACACCCCCCCGCCCCCGTGCACAAATTTCATGCACCAGACCTCTAGTAGATTCATAAAGAACTATCATTCTATTACTTGTATATCACAATTTATTTCTCTCTTCTATCATTGAATGACATTTAGATTGTTTCATGGTTTTATTGATTTTAGAGAAGGAGGGAGAGAGAAACAGCTGTGTGAGAGAGAAATATCAATTGGCTGCCTTTGCTCACCCCCTACTGGGGAGTGAGCCCACAACTTGGGCACGTGCTCTGACCAGGAATAGAACAGGCGACCTCTTGGTGCATGGGATGATGCTCAACCTACTGAGCCATACTGGCCAGAGCTGTTTCATGGTTTTGGCTATAAAAAAGATTGCTGCTGAGAACATTTATACACACACACACACACACACACCATGGTGCACATGTTCCTGCATTTAGAACAGTTACATCAGGAGGGAATTCTAGGAATAGAATTTTTAGGTTTTAGAGTATTCATAATTTCAACTTTAATAGATAATGCTAAACTATTTTCCAAAGAAAATGAATAAACTGTAGCTACATGATTCAACTTGGATAAATTTCACAAACAATGTTCAGCAAAAGAATCAAGACCCAAAATTATATTCTACTAGGGGCCCGGTGCACAAAAATTTGGGCTGGGGTCCCTCAGCCCAGCCTGTGCCCTCTCGTAGTCTGGGACCCCTTGGGGGATGTCCACCTGCTGGCATGCCTGGCTGGGCTGGGTGAGGGGTGATGGCTGTTTGCAGGCTGCCCACAGCTCCCCAGTGGGAACCCTCACCCCATGGGGCCAGCCTGGCTGAGGGCCGGTTTCAGACAGCCCAAAGCCCAGTAAGGGTTTGGGTTCCTACTGGGGTGAGTGGCCAGCCTGGGTGAGGGGCTGGGTGAGGCAGCTGGTGACCACCTCCAGGGTCCCAATGGCTGGCTCCGCCTCCTTCACAGCCTGAGCCCAGCAGGCCATGCTGGTGGCCTGCTCCTGGTCCAGATCGCTGGCTCCGTCTCCTCCTCAGCCTGAGCCCAGCAGGCCATGCTGGTCACTGCCACTGGGTCTGATTGCTGACTCTGCCTCCTCCTCAGCCTGAGCCCAGCTGGCCATGCCGGTCACTGCCTCTGGGTCCCATCGCTGGCTCCGCCTCCTCCTCAGCCTCAGCTCAGCCCGCCATGCTGGTCGGTTGCTCCTGGTCCCGATCGCTGGCTCCGCCCCCTCCTTAGTTTGAGCCCAGCCGGCCATGCTGGTCACCTGCTCCTGGTTGGATCGCTGGCTCCACCCCCTCCTCAGTCTGAGCCCAGCCGGCCATGCTGGTCACTGCCTCTGGGTCAGATCGCTGGCTCCGCCCCCTCCTCAGCCTGAGCCCAGCTGGCCATGCTGGTCCCTTGCTCCTGGTCCGATCGCTGGCTCCGCCCCCTCCTCAACCTGAGCCCAGCCAGCCATGCTGGTCGCCTGCTCTGTCAGATTGCTGGCTCTGCCTCCTACTCAGCCTGAGCCCAGCCGCCTGCTGCTGCCTGTGCCGCACCGGCCTCCATCTCGGCTAGGTTAATTTGCATACAGCTGCTCTGATTGGCTGGTGGGCGTGGCTTGGCTGGTGGGCGTGGCTTAAATGTCTTGGAGAAGCGGTTAATTTCCATATTACTCTTTTATTAGGTTAGATACCATGTGATTCCATTTAGATAAAATTCATTAAAAGGAAAAATTAAACTGTTTTATTTAGAGATTAATATTATGTAGTTGGTAAATAAAGACAAGAAGATGGCTACCGCAAAAGTCAAGGTTGTGAGGACTCCTGGGGAGAGGCAAGGTTGTGCTGGAGCAGTGACAAAGGTGCCTCTCAAGGTGCTGGTAATGTTCTATTCCTTGACTTGTTTTAGTTACACTGGAGTTAATTTTCTAATAATTAGTTAAAATGTATACTTATGCATTTTTCCTACTTATGGTATTTCACTATAAAAAGGGCTTTAAATATAAGACCTGAGAATTGATTTGAAGGAATACAGTTTAAGATACCCTTAGGTGATTTTATTTTTCCTATTTCAGTTTAAGTGCAATAGGGGGAAGATTAAAAGAGAGAACTCTAGAAAGCTCTGGAAAGCTCTACTTTAAAAAAAAAATTTTTTTTAATTGATTTCAGAGAGGAAGGAAGAGAGAGAGATTGAAACATCAGTAATGAGAGAGAATCATTGGTTAGCTGCCTCCTGCATGCTCCCTACTAGGGAGGACTTGAGCCCACACCCAGGCATGTGCCTTTGACCGGAATGGAACCTAGGACCCTTCAGTCCACAGGCTTTATCCCTGAGCCAAACCGGCTAGGGCTGGAAAACTCTTTTAACCTCAGTTCACATCGTGTCTTTTTATATATTTTGTCATCATGGTGCTCAAATACAGTAGATGCTATATTAGCAAAAACAATAGATTTATAAAGTAGTTCTCATTTTATTTTATTTTCTGTGTTCTCAGAATTTAAAAGTCCATTTTGATTTGTCACATAATATTGCTATGAAAGAAAATCCAAAGTACTTCCCTCTATTACATTTCCAGAATGGTGTCACCGTCCTTAAGGATAAGATATGTCAGTATAACAAGAATATATACCTTCGTTAGACTACTTTTTGAACATTAGTAGAAAAATGCTTTGGAGATTTTCCCCTGAATTTTGACATGTTTATGGGGAAAATAAATACGAAACTAACAACTTTGCATTTCTCTAGACTCCAGGGCAACAGGGAAATGTCTCCAAAATGAAAATACACAATTTAAATAGCATTAAAATTCTGAGGATATTCTTTTTTTAAAATATATTTTTATTAATTTCAGAGCGGAAGGAAGAGGGAGAGAGAGACAAATACATAAATGATGAGAGAGAATAATTGATTGGCTGCTTCCCGCACACTCCCCACTGGGGAATCAGCCCATAACCTGGGCATGTGCCCTTGACCAGAATCGAATCTGGGACTCTTCAGTCCGCAGGTCGACACTCTATCCACTGAGCCAAAATGGCTAGGGCTGAGCATAGTCTTATATCCATAACAAATCTGCATGTATTATTATTGTTTTTTAACTCCAGAAGTAGGCCTGAATTTATTCCATTTGGTGTTTTCAGTGACATCTTGTAGCATACCTCAGACAAAAATCCCCAGAAGGAATAGTGAAGCCACTTACAAAGGGAATGAGCATTGGGGGTGTCCGTGGCACAGGTGTCTGCTCACAGTCTCTTCCAGTTGTGCTTTGACCCTGGTCAGGCTACTGACGAAACCCAGGTTAGAGCTATAGTTTGTGTGTCGGGAACAGATGCCTTACTCAGCAGTGCAACTCCTCAGTTCTTTTGTCCAACATTTGGCCCATTTTCAGTGCTATTCGCCTGGGTTTCTAAAGCCATTTAACATTCCTGTAATTCAGATACGGCAGTTAGCTAATTTAGCGACAGCAATGTAATTTCCCCCCTCTTTAGTCCATTTACTGTTAATGAAGGAATGAAGGGATAATTTCACCATTGCTAATTAATTTTTTTTATTAGTGTGCATTTTGGTTGGAGACAAACTATTTTTAGGCTTACTGGAATTCCTCATCACTGTTTCTTATCTTCCACTTTTAACTGTAGAATTCTGTTTTATTTCAATGCAGGTACAGCCTGACTATTTGGACTGGAAAAAATGATAACTATTCCACTGAAGATTTACTTTATATTAGAGACTATTTTGACAAAAAACAAGTTTTCTATGATATCTTGGAACCACAAAATCATGAATTTAAACAAGCCATTGGAATCAAAGTTAATCTCTAAGAGGAAGATTCTTCTAAATTATTTGGTTTCATAATGCTTCTCTGCTTTGGTCTGAATTAATTACCATACAAATTGTGATGACTGAGTTATGCTCCAATTCATCCAATCAAAAAATACGTATTGAGTGCTTACTGTGTATTAGACGTATGTCCTTATAATACTGTACTTAAAAGATTTGGAAAGAAGAGATTTCAGTGAGCCCAATCTAATAATTTAGAAAAAATGATATTTAAAACCCTTTATAAAAAATAATTGATAAACTGAAAATAACTGAAAGAATCCATGTGTCATAATAGGTATGAATCACATTTTGTTGGCATTTATATGCCAGAGATCCACAAAAATGTGGCACCCTCTTCCCATTTCCCTGGAGAATTGGTTATTTCAGAAACTACAAAAGAGTAAGAAGGCTTCAGAAATGTTTTTATTTATTACTAGAGGCACAATACACAAAATTTGTGCTAGGGGCTCGGCCCTTGCAGCCCCAGCTGCCTCTGCCGGCCCTCACAATCCCAGTTTCATCCAGAAGGTTCTGCTGTTTAGTCTAATTAGCATATTAGCTCTTTATTATATAGGACTATTATTACTTTAAATATATTTTTATTCATTTCAGAGAGGAAGGGAGAGGGAGAAATAGAAGCATCAATGAGAATCATTGATCGGCTGCCTCCTGCATACCCCCTACTGGGGACTGAGGCCACAACCAAGGTACATGCCCTTGTCTGGAATTGAACTCGGGACCCTTCAGTCCATAGGCCAAACCAGGTAGGGCCAGAAGTGTTTTTAACTATTACAGGGCTGAACAGCTTTCTCATAACAAAATCAACTCCACTTACTGAATAAATTAAATTGGATGGACCTAGAATTTCCATATTGCTAGGAGCATGCTGACTGCTATGCATATCTTTGTATTCATTGTTTCATAGTATCTCCTTTATAGTGAGCAAAATACTCTTGGAATTTTAATCCTGGTAATATATCATTTGATTTTCAAGTTTCTCACCAGCACCACCTTAGTTCATGCCCTTGTTCTGCTCCTAGAATTTCAAAACCTAATTCTTCATAACTTCATTCTTCACACTCAGAGATACCCTGAGTATTTCTACATACATATCTGATTCCTGCTGCAAATATTTGTGACTTTCCATTGGGATGCCAGTGATATATTCTACTGAATGGAATGAAAAATCCCATAGAATGGTTTTATAACCAGGCTCACACAACCTCAGCTCCTAAGGGTTTTTGGGATTGATAGATGACTACAAATTCTTCTAAATATGGCCAACAAAGTTTTAATCCTACTAAATATATTTTTATATTGGGATGAGAATAGAAACAGCAGTTTTTCTTTCATAGTTTTCTATTTACTCAAAGTAACATATGTGCACAGCTTCTCTTGAGATTATGTTGAAATATGTATCATTAGATTTTGAGATAAATAAAAAACAGTGATAATTAAAATACCATTTTAAAACTTTATTGATACCATTTTGTTTATGAATTAACCTATTTACATACTTTCCAATCTGTATCCTTACAACTTAAAGCCAAGCACTTTTCTCAATATTAGAACTTACAAAAAAGGATTTAGCTGCCTATAAACACCATATACAATTCTATGCTCTGAATAAAAAAATATTTCTAATATAATTAATATTAATGTTCTTCAAAACATTAAATGGAACATCTCCAGGTTTCTTCCCAAATAAAAGCCACAAGAAATTAAATACTATGTACATTATAACTTGCTTATATCAAATTACCAAGGAAAGCATGATGCCCGTTATTAGGATATCCTCACTGACAGAAAGCAAAGACAGTTGTATATGACAACATCAAATTAATACACTCAGGTTCTGTACAGTTTGATTTATTCTGTGCTGTAAACCGCTAGATTGAAATAAGGATTTTTTTTTATAAACACCATATTTTGAAATTTTATAGATAATGTAGTCATTTTATAATAGTAGCATGGTTTTCATTTATTTTGTTAAAAATTATTCACAGGTCATAAAATACTACATTTTTTGGAATATACTAAGGAAATTATCCTTATACATCCTTATTATAGAAATGTCTAATAATTATATATTAGAAATAAAGACATTGTTTAATATTGACCATTTAGTACATTTTGTAATTAAGTTTCTACTGACTTTCTTAACATTAGCTCACCTAACCTAATAATCAGGTGTTTGTTTTTTAATAAAGCAAGCATTTAGTCTCTATTTGTGATAAATCTCAAATGTTTTTTGGGGGATTCTTTTTAGAAAGACAAAAATAATTTAAGAGGAATGTTTTTTAACTTTAAAATATATTTTCATTGGGATCCTATGGATAAACTTCAAAAAAAATTAACAGGAATTAAAGGTATGGAAAATGAAGAATTCCGTAACATTTTTGTTTAAATGTTTAAAAAAACAAAGCAAAGCAAAAACAGCACACAAACATTTGGTATAGATTATTACTACCATGTAAAACTTACCTACCATTTAACACTGATTAAGCTAACAACAGGAACATTAGTTTCTCTACTATAATGATTGACCATTAAAATTTTCATCTACCTGCAGTCAACAATATATATATAATTGATTTCAGAGAAAAGGAAGAGAAACATCAATAAGAGAATCATAGATTGGCTGCCTCCTGCACACCCCACACTGGGGATTGAGCCTGCAACCTGGGCATGTGTCCTAGTTGGGAATGGAACCATGACCTCCTGGTTTATATAGGTAGATGTTCAACCACTGAGCCACGCTGGCCTGGGCAACATTTTTAAAGAATCAGTTCATTCTTTCTTTGTAGTTTAAGCTTATAGGTCATAGAACATTTAATAGCTGTCAGTATTTTCTTTTATACTTTTTCTTTTTTTGGGTTAATCCTCACCCAAATAATGGAGCATATTTTTTCCTGTGCTTTTCAGAGAGAAAGTGGAAGGGAGAGAGGGAGGAGAAATGCTTTAGAGAAAAATACTTTTAACTTTGAGAGAATTCCCTCACCAGAAACTATAGAGTATTTGTGTCCACAGTGCCTCATATGATACACATGTTGATCCCCCTAACCATTATGGACTAACCAATTACAATATTTAAAAGGATGAACATTTGAGATTTCTTCTCTAGTTGTATATTTCTCTGATAAAGACATATGAACAAAATATGTTTCCCAGCCATCTCTTAAAAATTTACCAACTGTTTAATTTGTTCTGTTTGCAATGACTGTCTCCTTAACATTTTTTTACTTTTAGGGAAAATAGGTGCTGTAGGCATAAGCACTTTCTGACCGCAAGAAAGAAGGCTGGGAATCTTGGTGACATTGATGTCTGTGATGGGAGGGTGAGGATTCACATTTAAAGGTGGCAGAAATCCTGGTCTGGTTGGGGGGAAACTGGGATCTAAAGGGAAGGCTCCTGACCCTCGCCTTTCTAACACTGCATGGTTCCTCCTGCTCAGAGGGCCTGGGGGGAGATTCTCCAACACGTCTTTGGACCCTGACAACAAGGAAGGAGTTGGAGAGAGGATCATTTTCTTTCCTGTAAGTGCTTTGCCATCTTCTGAAGTTGTAGGGATTAGACCAGCTGAGAGCTGGGAATCGGAGCTGTAGTGGTTTGCCCCCGAGTTTCTTTTTTGAACTATACTTCTTAAGGTGGAAGCAAATATTGTCTGGTTAGAGTCTGGGTCCTGGATGGTAGGGATTTCAATGCATTGCTGATTTCCTTCTGAAAAACATGACCGATAATTCATTTCATCATATGACGTCTTTCTTGAGCTGGCCTGATCAAAGGCTCTTAGCACGTGTGCTGTGTCTTTTATGTCAATACTTTGGTGCCTCGTGATGAATCGCTTGGAAAGTGCCAGCCCATTCGTTTTGTAGGATAGTTCTTCCTCTGGGGTAATATCCTGGAGCTCCTCTTGCAAAGAGGCCACTCTGTTCGTCAATGAGGGGGTGCTCTTGACCCAGGGTGGCTTGGGCCCATGAAGGGCCACAGCAGGCTTCCTCACAGGGGAGCCCAGCTCCCGGGCATCCTCACGGCTTCCTGAGAACTCCAGGTCGTTTAAGCCCAAAACTCTCATTTCAGTTTCAGAAGAATGTGAAAGTGGCATCGAGACTGTTTTTATGTCTATTTCTGAAGGAGTGACACAGGTGGCTTGGGAAAGACACCCATCTATGCCCGAAGGAGGCATATTTAAGTACTGTTGGGTAGTGTGCCTCCCAGAGGGCGATTTCGCTGTTGTTATGATAATGACCTCTTTTCCTTTAGCCTTGCAAGCACTAAGTAGAACTTTCAGGGTCTCTTTATCTTCTGAGTTTAGAGCATAAACAAGGGCTGAGTAACTAGAATGGTCTTGCAAGCTGAGGTCGGCCCCACTTTGTAGGAGCAAGGAAACAACTTCAGGGCCCGCTTTCTCTAAGCAAGCATGCATCAGAGCGGTTTTCCCAGATTTGTCCTGTATGTTGGGGTCAGCGTTGTTCTCTAACAGGTATTTAACCATTTTGGCTTTACTGACACTCTGGTGATCCACATGTTTGGTCTTACAGGCAATCATTAAAGGTGTTTCCCCGCGGTCATTGCTCTCATTGATGTAGGCACCGCCTTCTAGCAAGAGTCTTGTGAGGCGAAGCCGGCTCAGATGGACTGCTTTTATCAGGGAATTTCCATCACTTGAAATTTCTACACTTTCATCCATTTCAAAAGTCAGGAATCAATACCTGCTTATCAAAGAAGATGAAGACCAAAATATTAGCCAAAATCAATGTCCTCATTTATATTCATGTTTTTGCATACAATTTCTGAAATATGAATAGAGAAAGAGGACATAAATGAGATTGTTGTTAATAAGTACAGGACAAAACAGTGAATTACAAAATTAAAAGATTTCAGACTAGTAACAAGCTTTAGGAAGTTACAAACTAAAATTTACTTTCAGAATCTTCACTGAATATTTATGCTATAACACCAACTTAGTACTGTATACATATTCCATCTTACAATAAATAAAAGTAGTATCATACAAAAGAACATGTGAAATTTCCCACATTAATTAAACAATAATCAGCTTTTTAATCCAAGCCCTTTAATCATGAGACAGACAAAACAAAAAGCAAATGAAAAGGCCTCTTACATGAAAAATACAGAGACCAGAACAAACAGAATAAAAGCAACTTGGAGGATACAGATATTAATTAGTCAGGAAAATGAAAACTGCAAAGCTCATGATCCCCAAAGGGATAAGATGTTGTAACCAAGAAACAACAAGATTCTATGGAAAAGTGAGTGAGATCCCAAGACCCTTCAGCTTACCTCCTGAGAGCTCCATCGTATGTTATTGGCAATACTGACCTTCCTTTATTCATCCAATTTTTCAAAAATAAACAATTAATTTACTTAAGAATCATACACAAATGGGAAACTGAAGAGAAAAGCAAAAGGAAAGATTAATATAAAATCAAGAGAAAGTTATCTCTTGGACGTGGTGTAGAGAGAACAATACAATTTGGGAGGGAGGCCTGGGGAATTTTAAGACTCAGGTAATGTTCTGTTTCCCTGGGCAGCATGGATATAGATGTCCATTTTATTATTTTTTAAAAACAGCACCTATTTCACATGTTCTTTTGTATAACTCTACTACTCTATTTATTGTAAAATGGAACATGTATACAGAAAAGAGCATAGCGCTTCTATAGGCTATATTTCATAATTACGTTTTACAAAGGGTCTATCAGATCTTAGTTTTTACAACATAATTCAATTTTTGTGGTATTACCCACAGCATTGATGCCTAGACATTCAAGGAGCTTCAGCTACTATGTTCCTGAAAGGCAGCATTAAAAAGAATACCCTTACGAACTTCCTTGTTAGTATCATTCCTGATGCTAAGCAGAGGACAGCTACTCAGTACACACATACATATACACAATGAAAGTGAATGCTGGTTCTACTTTATGACCTACGCAAGTTATTCCAGAGCCAGACATACCTGCAACTCAGGACTGAGGAACTTTAGGGCTAGCTCACAGCGTGGGTCCCAACCCAGAGGTCTGTTCTGAATGCAAAGCATCTGAAAAGAGCTCCCGTGAGACAGTGATTCAAAAGAAACCTTCTTTTAGCATTTTAAAAATACAAATGTGTTTAATAGGATTAAAGCAACAGAATTTAGAGAAATAATTGGAACATATTAAATATAGACACCACTTAGTAACTTCAGTTCAAGAGGAAAATGGTATCAATCATGTAAAAACACCGCTGACCAAAAGGAGCATTGAGAAACAGATACTCAAATGAGAACAAGTTCTCAGATACCACATTTTAATATTATATTCTCATGTAGTTTTTAGTATTGGGGCCAATATTGTTTGTCTGTTTTTTTATATTTCTTTTTTGCCTACGTCACATTCTAGTCAATAACTTAAAAAAAATCTTTATTGTTGAAAGTATTACATATGTCCCCCTTCATCCCCCACTGACGTCCTCCAGCCACCCAGGTTTCACCACCACACTCTCTGTATCCATGCGTTCTGCATATATGCATAGAAGGTCTTTGGTTGATAACTCTTTTTTTGTTTGTTTGTTTTTAAATAAAGTCTTAGAAGAAACTTTGGGAAAGATTTTCAAATCGTTTCACCTATTCTCATGTAAAAGCCATTCTCCACAACACTAACTCTGACTACTTTCTGTCATAACTTTCTTCAAAGCTGGCATCAGGGGGTTCTGGGAGATGAAGGGGGGCTGGCAATGTACCGCCTGCTGGGGTGCCACACCATGGTCCTGTAGAAAGGGAGGGTGCTGTGGGCTCTGGGGCCTCAGAGAAGCTGAGCAGTCCCACCACTAGCTCCTGGCAAGCAGTGCATCTATCTGTCATGTGGGCGTAGGCAGACGCCCTCCCCCGAGAACTGGAGGACTGTCTAGCAAAAAACAACTCCATGAGGTTTACTAGTACTCTTTGTTCATTTAAAAAAAACCCTGGGTTGATCACTTTTTTAAACTGTTCACATTTAGCAGAGCAATTCTAAAAATCTTTAAACATTACATTTTTCAGAGGAAAAAGCTGTGAAGCACTTTCTTCCCCACACATGAACATAGCTGGTCTCCTAGTGTCTCATTTGCAATCAGCACCTTTTTGGAATAATGCCTTTGTCTTTGTGTATACCCTCGTCTTCTTTCACACTTGGTTCCTTTCTCTTGCCCCAGCCATTTGCACAGCAAAAACGCTGACAATGAAGTTTACTTATTTACACTTCTTAGAGGTAAGTCCTACCTGTGTGTGCCAAGACCACTTCTTTCACCCACAGTTCTCCTGGTTCAGAAATGGCCTTGCCTCCTGTCCCAACCTGTGAAACCCTCACTGAACATTAGGGGCCATCTCCACATTCAATCGGACCCTGGGTTATAATCTAGCTTATAAATAATCCCCAAGTTCAGTTTTACTTTCCCAACAGATAACCGTTCACCTAGAGAATGTTTGGGGGTTAGACAGACCCAGACTTTTATCCCAACTCTCCTACTTACTAGCTGAATGCCCTGCTCAAGTCTCAAGTCTCTCAGAGCCGTGGGCTCCTCATCTGTGGAAAGGTAATCAGATAACATTCATCCCCTGGTGCAATCAGTATCTACAAAAAGACTTTCTTGTTGTGCCTTCTTACTCATTGCACTCTTCTTTTTAAAAAATTTTATCCCAGAATTTAGCCGCCTTTTATTTTTACCATGTCCCTAATCCAGAGGCTACTTAAATAACGGGTAAAATATTTAAAATAGGTGTGTTTTTTTTGTTTTGTTTTGTTTTTAGGATGTGCAAATAATGTTCCCTAAACATAAATGGTATTTACTAAAATATGGGACGAAGACATCCTTTAAGTGTATTTTCTTTATAATTTTCTAGTATAATAACTTCAACATTATTATAAGATGCTAATTATTAAACAGCTGGATAAATTGTCTTTTTAAAAAATATGTCTTTATTGATTTTAGAGAGAGAGGGAAAGAGAGAAAAACTGATGTGAGTGAAACATCAATCGGTTGCTTTCCACATGCATCCCCACCAGTGACCCTTCAGTGCACGGGACAATGCTCAACCAACTGAGCCACACCAGCTGGGGCTAAATTGCTTTTTACTTTAAAACTAGAGGCCTGGTGCATGAATTCCTGCACTAGTGGGGCCCTCAGCCTGGCCTGCAGGATCGGGCCAAAATGGGCTCTCCAACATTGCCGAGGGGTCCCGGATTACGAGAGGGAGCAGGCCAGGTCGAGGGACCCCACTGGCATGATCAGGGCTGGGGAGGGATGTGGGAGGTTGGCAGCTGGGGAGGAATCATGGGAGGGCTCCAGGGCGTGTCCAGCCAGTCTCTCTCAGTCCCAATTGCTGGGACCCCAGCAGCAAACTAACCTACTGGTCAGAATGCCTGCCCCCTGGTGGTCAGTGCACATCATAGCGAGCGGTTGAGTGGCCTTAGCATATCATTAGCATATTACGCTTTGATTGGTTGAACAGACGACTGGATGACTGGACACTTAGCATATTAGGCTTTTATTATATAGGATTAGAACATCTTTAAAATCACTTGCAATTCATTATGGTGTATTTACTATACTCATTTGGTCCTCTATCCTCAAGATGCCACTAAAATGACAATTTTGTTATTTTAAAAAATGAAAAACATACATATCCTGAAGAACAAAGAAAACTGGAGGACAGATAATCAGGGGAGCCATTCCAAATAAGCTTTGGAAATAGAGCAGGGATGGTGGTGTGGTAAACTGCCTTCGGATTGCAGAGGCTGCAACAGAAATCACCAGGGAGGTGAGCATGGAACCAACTTATCCCTAAAGCCCAAGAAGTTTAGGATGCAGAGGCCCTAAGTGACACAGCAAGTGGCAATGAGGCACAGGGCTGAAAATGAGAGGATGGCTCAAAGTCTACGGATAGAACGAATGGACCCCAGGTTCTTTACCCCACCCCACACAGCAGACTCTTTTAGGCAAGAAAACAAAGGTTTATTCTCTGAACAGATTAATCAGAAAGGCCCTAAACCTCATGGCAGCATGCTGAAGACAGAGGGACAGAGTGAGAGTTTCCAGGCTGAATGGTGCACCCGCCCCAGCTTTCTGCCCTGCCACCTGAAGACTGGACGCCAGGCTAAAGAAGTCAAAAACACTGGATCTGAGAATTATGACCCCTTTTAAAGATATCTGACAATAAATGAAGCAATTCAAACCATAACTGCATTCGCCTCTCCAGACACCCACTCTACATGGAAATAGAAAGTTACCTGAAAACATTCAAAATTTCATACTCCACTTATGCCTTTTCTCCCCCTGGATGCGTTTTCTGTCAGCCAGCTGTCAGTTCCTATGAAGGAAAGCTCTTCAGTTACGTAAATACCAATAATTTGTTGCACTCATCTCTCCCATTTGGAGTCTAGTTATTTTCATTCCTTAAGACATCCCTATGTGTTTGTTCAGTTAATCATATTTCACTGATTGTGAGTCTATGAACGTGGGTCTTATGCGTGGCAACCCTCTGTGTGTTTGCAGGACGCAGCCTGCCCTGTAAGCATGGCTGGCGGAGGAAGGCAATCAGAGGAAGGCAATCAGCGCGCACCAGGTCAGGCCCCCATCCTGTGCAGGGGCGGAGGCTGCAAAGGGGAAGGTGGGAGCTCTCCCAAAATCACTCCTCTTATTCGCCTGCACTCTAGGGCTTCTGTAGAAGTGCCTGTGTCCTTTATCTTATGTCCCCAGTTTCCCACAGAGTAGGGTTCTGTTGTAAGTGCCTGATTCATGTGGTGTCTAACTCCCCAGCACAACATGGGCTGAAGCACTTTAAAAGTCATCTTGGAAATGGTAGGCTTGGCCTTTCCTGTGGTGTTTTCTCCCTGTGCCACCTCCAGTTTTCCTTTCATTTGGAGAGAAATGTTATTTTCCTTTGAGTCTCTTACTCCACCTCCAAAAAAGGATTCGTGCTCCCTCTCATAATGTCAGCTGTCTGCCATGGAGGGAGAGGGCATCCAGGGGGTGGGAACTAACAAATGCTTGCCCCTCCCTGCCTTTGAGCTGCCCACAAGGGGACAAAGCTAGCTCAGAGAAGGCAGTGGGCTGTGTGTGTATCAGAGGTCTGGGCTTTGTCTCTTCCCAAGTTACCAGCCCCTGGGAAGCTAATGCTCTGAGCCTCCGTTTCCTCATCCCTACAGTGAGGATAAAATCTACTTTATAGTAGATAATTGTGAGGATTTAAAAGACTCTAATACACTGGTCTCTTAAGACTTCAATAAATGTCAATGTCTAAACACCCATCACTAAATGAGAATCCTCTGGGCTGGTGGGGTCTGACACTGACAGGCAAGGTCCCCCTATACCAATGGGCAGAAGAATCACATGAAGAGTTTGTTAAAAAGATTCCAGTCTCCACTTCCAGACATTAGTAGGGGGTGCCTTCTATGCACACTTGGAGAAAATCTCCATTCCTCATTCCTTAACCCACTTCCTATGTGCAACCAACCCCTGCCTCAGGATCCCACCAGGCTGTCCCCGTCATCACCTCCGAGGGGTCTGATGCTCAGCTCCCCTGCAGGAGTGCAGGGCAGAGATGGCTGCCACAGCCTAGATGTCGAGGGAGCCCACAGGCCCAGAGAAGAGTACAGCCTTGAGTTAGATGGACCAAGGACTGGAGGGTGCTGCCCTGCCCTCCCCAGAGAGAGCTGCAAAAATTCAGAGTCCCAGCAGACAGCCCAAGGCCAGGATGCAGAGGTCAGCTGCACTTGGAATGAAGCAAGTCTGCCTGCCACAAGCAAAATATGTCTCTTCCCCATGCAAGGACAGGGAGCAGCGTCAGAACAAAAAAATGCATCCGGGATTGTCCCAGGAAATACAATGACCTGCCAGGAAGAGTGTTTTACCCTGGCACCGGCTTTTAAGAAATATTTAGTAACTGCTCAAGGGAAAGAGTAACTATGAGGTTTACCCTATGTCCCACATGTACCCCCCAAAGAGCTAATGTCTTCTCACATTTACTTCACTGCCCCCCAAGTCTCTGGGCCTTGGGGCAGCTACCCCTCCACCCCAGAACATACACATACTGACCAGCAAAACTATACCTCCAACTGCCAGCGATCCAAGCTGTTGAGGATTCTGGCGGCGTCTCCACAGACCCAGCCGGCTCTGGGAACCAAGCTCCGCTCTTCGGTTTTCTTCAGAGCGCGGAGGGAGCGAACCCCAAGTGCTGTCGGAGAAGGGCAAAGGAAGGTGACTGGGGCGCGGGCGCCGGCGCCGGGGCACGGATGGGGGTGGGGTGCGCGTTTCGTCTCCTGGTCTCTGAGCTAAGCAGGCAGGCCACCTACGAAACGGAATTCAGCACAGAGCCTCTGCGGTTCGGTCCCCGAGCTGCCCTCCCTTAGGAAACGCTATGCCCAAGGAGAGAAGCCATGGCCTCCATCCTGGGGCAGGTGCGCCTCTGGAGCCCAGCTCTCTGGCAAAGAATTCCAAGGTTTTGGTGCCAAAGCCGTACGCGCCCTAGAGGCTCCCGTTTGTGAAGCCGGTGGCTGCGAACAGCTCCGCTGTCCCCAGCTCGCCCTCCGCGCTCAGCCCTCCGCGCTCAGCCCGCGCCTCCCACAGCCCCGGCGCTCCGGCCCCCTCCGACCCGCGCGCTCCTGCGGCCGAACGCGCGCCGCTCGGGCCGGGCGCCGACCCGCATTCTCCCAGACACCCCGCGGCCACGGCGGCCTCACCGGTTCTCCGCGCGGCGAGGCTGAGAAGCAGGCGAAACCCGCATCCCGGCGGGGGCCCAGCTCGAGCCGCCGCAAAGCCCGCGATGGCAGGGCTGCGCCTCTCGACAGGCCCCTGAGACCGGGGACCCTCGATTGGCGCGGGTCTCGGGGTGCGCGGTTGGCGCGGCTCCCAGGGCCTGGAAGCACTGGACGCGGCGCACTGAGGCCGCGGGGCCCCGGGCCGTGTCCTCACTGCTCTCTCCCCGGCAGCCCACAGGGCGAACCAAAGTTTCCCCACGTGCAGCCTGCAGGGCGGGCGCCGCACACCGACCTGGGACGCGCTGTCGAGTCGCGGCGGCGCCGCCTTCCGCCTCCCGGGCTCCGCCAGGACCCTCCGCGCAGGTGCCCTAGGGCGCCCACCCTGTTGGACTGTGGTCTTCGGCGGCTCAGGTCGCAGACGCTGGTAGGTGCCCCGGTCCCCGCCCCTGTGCGTCTGAGAAAGGCTGGCGGCGGCTCGGAGCCGCGACGCGTTGGAGTGGGGGCCGGAGGCGCGCACCTCGCCAGACGCCCCGGCCGCGCGGCGCTTCCGCTGGGAGTGGCTGGCCCGCTGAGGCTGAGCTGCTGGTGGGGGCAGCGGGGTCAAAGCCGATCAGATCGCGGGGGGAGGGGGGCGAGAATGGGAAGGGAGTGTGGGGGGGAGGTAATGGGGAGGTTGTGAGATGGGCCCAAGTCTGACCTCCCAAGCTCTGCCTTCTGTCCCCAGAAGAACCTCCCTCCCCACTCAAACTGGCCCCTGGGCTTTGGCCAAACCGATTTGGCCCAGAGAAGGGATCGCGGGGTCTTCCCCACTGTAAAGAGATGACCACTCCTGCTTCCAGGCTCCTGATCCGCCCCCACCCTCGCCACCCCCTGTTCATATCTTTGTTTCCTCCCAGTTCATATCCCCACCCCACCTAACCGCACCCCACCCCCTTTACCCCGTC
>PVJC01037537.1:0-16981 GCA_004026665.1 Murina feae | reverse complement strand
TAAGGTGGGAAGGAAGGAAAAGGGGAGGGTGGGCAGGGGTAAAGATAAAGGAAAGAAGGAATGTGGGAAGGGAAGGAGGGTAGTAGAAAAATTGGAAGAATGATGATGGAACAGAAGTAGGAAATAAGGAGGAAAGGAAAGTTTATAAATGATGAGTCAGTAGGAAAAGTGTTACATAAAGGAGAAAAATTGTGTGAGAGGAAGAAGCCAATAAGGAAGTCAAATACAATTGTGTGTGAAGGAGATAAGATTAAAAAAGAAAGTTAATAGGCGTAACCAGGCCAGCAGGGGAGGGCAGTTAGGGGGATCAGGCAGGCAGGCAGAGTGGTTAGGGCAGGCAGGCAGGTTAGCGGTTAAGAACCAGAGGTCCTGGATTGTGAGAATCCCCAAGAACTCCATATTGGAGAGGGTGCAGGTCGGTCTGAAGGACCACCCCCCCACCCCACCCCACACTCCCGTGCACGAATTTCGTGCACTGGGCCCCTAGTACATATATAAAGATCATGTGGAGAATATGCACTGCATTTATGATAATGGCAATGCAACATCACGGAGGAGAGCAACATAAGGAAAAGCAAACTGATCTGGTAATGCTTTGTTTCCTTAAAGAAAATCTGCAGCAGACTTGTAAACAAAGTCAGGTTGCTTCAAAAATACCTGTTTTATACCTTAAACTAATACAACGTTACATGTCAGTTACATCTCAAAAATACTGGGAAAATACCTGTTGGAAAACCATTGTCTTTAGACAATTCTCACTAGGTAATTCCAAATTTTCACTTTTTCCCTCTGTGCTTTTATCTAAAGTTCTATATTGGAGAAAATATGGAATGCCCATTAACATCAACTATATTGTGTCTGTCAGTATCTTCTAACTCTCAAATCTAGTCAATCTCTCTCTCTCTCTCTCTCTCTCTCTCTCTCTCTCTCTCTCTCTCTCTCGTTACTTTCGCTCGGTTTTAGTGAGATCCTCTAATCCTCACAAGCTCTCTGCCTGTTGCCTTTACTTAATTGGTATTTCTGTCTCTGGCTCAGCCACACTCTAACATCCTGTGGCTGATCGATGTTCCTCAAGTGCAACACTGATTGAATCCTTATCCTGCTCCATCACTTTAAATGACATCCCAGTGTCAATTCAATTAAATACAAATCCATTTGCCTGATTTTTAAATAATTCCACAAAATGACCTCAACAGAACTTGCCAGTCTATTACCCACTAAGGCTGCACACTTAGGTAGCACTGCAGCTGCCCAGAACGGCCAATAGCTACTGAACAAGTTTTGTGTTTTGTCACCTTCACTCCTTTGTGCCTGTTAAATCTTTAGCTTAGAATACTTTCTCCATACATTTATCCTCCTGAAACATTGTCCATTCATCAAAGGGGGAAATAAAATAACTGTTATTTTGTGATATTGTTCTGATCCTGGTTTATTTACCCTTACCTTCTTCAACTGTGACTTTCCTTTTAAGTGCTCATAGCACTTAACTTATTATACCTTTTAATGACACTTGAGTATAAGTCGATATCTACTTGACTTAAACCTGTGTAAACTGTTACCTATAAGAGGTTAGGAATTATGCCAATCACATCAGTTGGTGCAGTTTAAGAAACTAATTAGTCTTCATATGGATATATTTGGATATGCAATTTATGGAATTAAAAAAAGTGTGAAAAATAGTATTAAAATACTTGATATAGTTATGGAAATGACTTGAGGTAGAAAGATATTAATGTAGAGATCAAAGTGTGGTGTCTATTGACAAGTAGGCTAATACTCGAGTAACCACCTTAGTAATCACCAGTTGAAGGAATATGTAAAATTCCTAGGTCAGCATTTCACAAAGAAAACACACATCATTTTTGTATTAATGAGTAGTTCAACAAGGCTATTGAACTGAGTGAAAAAGAACTGTTCAGGAAAGTATTATTTTAAGGAATACTTATATTAATAATATTGTAATATACACTGAGTGGCCAGATTATTATGACCACCTGATGTTTGTAGGCAAATTAGCCATACACTTCATCGTATAGAATATGGAAGCCGAAGGCCTACTCGAACACCTTTGCTGTCTGCAGTTACCAAGATAATATGTCTCCAATTCATACAGGAACACAAGGATTGGACAGTCAAGCATTGGAAAAAAGTCATGTGGTCCGATGAATCACATTTCCAGTTGTATCATGCAGATGGCAGTGGGAATTTGGCGAAAACAACATGAAAACATGCACCCCACATGCATGAGTGTAACCTTTCAAGCTGGTGGGGTCATTGTTATGGTTTGGGGCATATTTTCCTGGCATGATTTGGGCTCTTTAATTCATGTGGGAAAATGTCTGAATAGCACAACATACCTAAGTATCATTGCTGATCAAGTTCATCCTATCATGTTGATGGCATATCCCAATGGAGATGGCTTCTTCCAACAAGACAATGTGTCATGCCACGGTGCTCATATTGTGCAGGAGTGCTTTCAAGAACATGAGGGAGACTTCACCTTGCTTAGGTGGCCCCCACAATCACCAGATCTCAATCCAACTGAGCATTGTGGGACGAAGTTAAAAGAGCAGCTGGTTCCACAGCCATCAAATCTCACAGAACTGGACAGTGCTATTCATCAGGCATGGTGTCAGACTCCTCGCATCACCTTTCAACATCTCATGGAGTCAATGCCAAGAAGAATTGCCGCAGTATTGAAGGCAAAAGATGGCCCAACGAAGTACTAATTGGGTAGTCATAATAATCTGGCCACTCAGTGTATTGTATATAGTTATTTTTACATATATCATGGCTTTAACCATATCCTCTTGACAATCACAGAAAAGAATTAGTCTTTGTTCTTGACTACATTACCTAATATCCATGACCAACTCTCATTCCTTTACTCTTTTTACAATGATATAGAAATAGAAAGTTTTGGAAATTGCAAGAGGTCAAACACGGAAAAATAAAGGTGTTATAGAAATAGAAATGCTAATTTAATTCCTGAATTTTATTTTATTTGTGATGAGTTATGGTAAAAAGTAAAATAAAAAATATAGAGGTACAGAAACCTCTCTCTCTTTCATTAAGTGGGAAAATAAAATAAGTTCTGGCTAAGTGAGGATGGAGTAGCCAGGTTTTCCAAAGTTGTGTTCTAAAAACTTCCTTAAAGTGATACTAGATGTTAAGTGAAAAAGAGGTTTCTTGGAGAGCTACAATTCTTGTTATAAATATACTAGACGCCTGTTGCAGGAAGATTCCTGCAAGATTAGGGCTTCCTGAGCCAGATCAAAGCAGTGAAGGGAGCGCAGCTCGCCTCGGCTCCTCCTGTCTCTGCCACCTCGGCTCCCTTCTTGGCAGTCTCTGCTGCCTCGGCTCCCATCTCTGCCGCCTCAGCTGCCTCCCTTCTCCCTCCCTTCTTCACCGGCTCTCTGCTGCCTCGGCTTCGTTCCCTTCTCTGCTGCTTGGCTCCCTTCTGCAGCACTTGCCTTCCTTCTACACTGTCTTTAGTCTTCGCTCCCGCCTGTGTATGCAAATTAACCACTCTCTTTGTTGGGTTAATTTGCATATAGTTACTCTGATTGGCTGGTGGGCTTGGCTTGGATGTCTCCGAGTGATGCCTAATTTGCATATTACTCTTTTATTAGATTGGATGGTTTAAATGTATTTATTTTGACATTTCCAAAATTTACAATAATCATTTTTACACACAGTCTTTACTATTTTTTTTTCCTGAAAACAGTTTGGAAAATGCAATTCAAGATTTCTATCATCAGAGATTTATAGATCAGATAGTTAGTGACTATATTCTGCAATCCAGGCATTCCTTGGGTGCTGAGTTGATAGGAATGAAGGGTAGATAAAAATATAGTCCTTCCACTACAAAGAGGAGGAAGACATTCCACTTGGTCATGCTTAGAGGCAAGTGTAGAGGGTCATTTTGTGGACACACAGGATGTTCTTCTGATTCACACTAATTGCTAAATATTTATCAGTCACTGATAAACAAGGATTGAGCCAACTGGTTTTACTGAAATAAATAAGCTGAGTTTTAAAGAGTGAGAAGCTTACAGACAGGCAGAGTCTGTAGCCTGTGAAAATGAGACAGGGCTTAAAATAGTGTGGCTCATTTGAAGAGCAGTAGATAACTTGACATAGAATTCATAACCTGGCAGGAGGGAATGGTAAGAGAGGATACCAGGGAGGTAGGCATGAAGCAGCTCCTTCCTTATG
Organism: Murina feae; assembly: GCA_004026665.1. Classification (NCBI taxonomy): domain Eukaryota; kingdom Metazoa; phylum Chordata; class Mammalia; order Chiroptera; family Vespertilionidae; genus Murina; species Murina feae. The sequence continues at coordinate 12,763 of PVJC01037537.1, read as the reverse complement.
GCAAACTAAGACTTGTATACAAGTTTCATTAGAATAATTTAACAGAAAATGACAGACTGTTTTTTAGAATTCTGCGATAGAGTACAAATAGTATGGAGGTCACTGCAGACTAAAACATACATCACAAAATTACTGTTTATAATGCATTTCCTTTTTATTGTATATACAGTTTATAGTTACTTTTAGCTAGCTTCTTCATTCCATCATCCATCTCCATGATTACATTTGGCATTATTTCCCATCTAACTTAAACACTGTTTTTGGAATTCCCTTTAATGTATTTAGTTCACAGTCTTAGTGTTTTTGTTGTAAAAATGTGTATCTTTTACTTTCAATTTTGAAGAATAATTTTATTGGATATGTAAGCTAGATTGACAGCTAATATCAGTCAGCATTTTAAAGATATTCTAAAATCTTTAGACTTCCATTGTTCTTTTGAGAATAAACTATTGTTGCTTCATTTACACTTAAAAATATCTGATTATTAGTATATTTTTAGAGTATTCTCTGTCTTTTATTCTTAGTAGTTATTCTTTGTCTGACTACTTAATGGTTTTTGTTGATTTAAATTCTGTTTCATATTATAAGGTTTCTTTATTTTGATTCTTCAACTGTATTGAGGAATAATTGATAAATTAACAATATATTTAAAGTGTACAATGTGATATATACATGTACATTCTAGAATAATGACCTAGATAGAGATAATTAACACATCTATCACCTCACATAGTTAACACAGATAAAAAATTTTATGGTGAGAATAATATATTATGAACCACCATTTTATTATCTTTCTCCATGAAATCTGCTTTTTATTCTTTTTAAAATTCTATATATATGATACCATATAATATTTTTCTTTCTCTTTTTGGCTTATTTAACTTAGTATAATATCAATAGATTCAACATGTTGCAAATGACCGGATTTCTTTCTCACATCTGAGTAACATTTGTGTGTGTCACATTTTCTTTGTCCATTGACATGTTGAGGACATTTAGATTGTTTTTATTGTTAATGATGGTGCAATAAACAAGGGTATGCAGATAGCTCATTCTATGTGTGTCCTTAAAGCTTAATTTAATTGTCTGTAGGCAGCATAAAGTTCAGTTTTGTGTTTTTATCCATTGAGCCATTTGATTTCATCTAATTGGTTATATCCATTTATATTTGCAGTAATTACTTTCTGATTATTTTGTTGTTCCTTTCTCTGTTGCCCTTTCTCTTTGTGAATTATTGTTTTGTAGGGGTATACTATCATTCTTTTTTTTTTCTTTGTAATTTTTAAAACTCATAGAAATTCTCCCAAACTATCTGCTGTCTCATTCATAAAGTATGTCTAGCTGTTACTGGCCCTGTGACATTTTTATATATGAAAATCATTATATATGAGAAATGTGTTTTTATATACATCATCAGTTTTATTATATAAAGCAGGTTAGAAGACAAGTCTTTAATTCATAAGGCTGTTGTGAGAATTAAATGAAGTGCTACATAAACTTTTATGAAGAATTCAATAAATGTTAAGTATATTTATATTTATTGACCTTGAGGGTAATGTTGTGAGTCCAACCACCTGTCATGTTCCAAGATTCTGGTCAAATTTTGCAGGGTCTCATATTTGTTAAAGAACAGATATTTTTAAAGAGACAACAGAAATGCACATAGGCCAGGATTCAACAGGTGAAGATGAGGTAATGGGCTCCCTGATATTCACATTATCCCCCCATGGACTATTTCAGCACCAGGGTTTCTCTAGCCCTTAGAATGAAAAAGTTCTCTTCCTACTATACTTTTCTTGTCTTTTACTCTCCTTTCTTAATGCACAATTGAGTAGAGCAGTATTGTTTATGTTGGGAAATTCAGTCTTAAATTGGGGTTGCCAACTTTTTTGTGTGTAAAAGTAAGTTGAAGAGAGATGATGGATCAACACTGTTTTGAAAGAGGCCTTTACTATATTTATAGTGCGACGTGTCAAATCAATTGTATACTCCTTAGATTTTTATAGGTGAGTGGGATAATTCCTTTATATTCAATGTTGGTGAAGCAGACTAAATTATATGATCATTACAGTGGACCTGGGAAGAATTTGTGATTGATCACAGTATGGAGGGAATTTAGGAAGAAATTATTACTGCTATATCTGTTTTAGTTAAAATTGGTTATTATCAACTGTAAAAATTCTAGATTTGAGTATTTCAAAATGATCATTGAGGTTGTTCAGTTTATTATTTCTAAGACACAGAATTATAGAATATTCTTTGATCACATACCATCAGATTATAGTATAACAGCTGAGAGTGCTGGTACTGGAGTCATGATTCTAGCAATTAACTCCTGGTGCACCAACTGTGTGACTTTGAGAAAGTTATTAAACAAATATAGATCTCATACTTCTCACTGGAATGAGAGGAAAATTAAATTCTAATTTTAAGTAGTCAGTTAAAAATATAATTCATTTCCCTGGTTGGCTTGGTTCAGCATCAGCCTGAGTCAAGGGCACATGCCCAGGTTGTGGACTTGGCTCCCTTCTGTAGCACTTGGCTTCCTTCTAGGCTGTCTTTAGTCTTCACTCACGCCTGTGTATACAAATTAACTGCCATCTTTGCTGGGTTAATTTGCATATAGTCACTCTGATTGGCTGGTGGGTGTGGCTTGGCTAGTGGGCGTGGCTTAGGTGTCTCAGAGTGATGGTTAATTTACATATTACTCTTTTATTAGATTAGAGACGTGTGTGTGTATACACACACACACACACATACATATATTCATGTAACACCCTCCAGAGTGTCTAGCTCTAAGTGCCCATAAAGATGAGCTTTTAATTTATTAAATTTTACTATATTTTTATACTGAAACTTATATGAATTATTTTATTCTTTTACATAGTAAACCATTATTTCTGATAAAAGTAGTTTAATATTCTAATATGATTTTCATATTAAAGATGACCTTGTGTCCTATTTTTTCAATAATTCTGCTCTTATTATTTTTTATCTACTTTAAACACAAAATGATCACTCAACAGACATAAAGTTTGTTAAAATTTAAAGACATATTTTTCCAGTTTTATTAAATTAGAATTGGCAACTAAAATTGTATATATTTAAGATGTACAATTTGATGGTTTGACATGGATATGTACACATTGTGAGATAGTCATCACAATCAAGCTAAATAAATTTATCACTTCATGCAATTATTTTTATTGTATGTGTGAGATGTATAAACATAAATTCTATCCTTTAAGAAGTTTCAAGTATATCACAGTCATATTATTATACTATAGATCTCCAGAACTGATTCATCTTGCATCAAAGGAAACTTTTTACCCTTTGAAGAACACTCCTCATTTCTTCTTCCCACCTTGTTCCTGTAACCACAATTCTATTCTCTGCTTCCATGAGTTTGACCTGTCTTATAAGGTTGAAATTAGAATTAAAATATATATACTAAAATCCTTAGGTGTTTTTTTTTTTTTCTATATTGGCTTGTGCTTTAGTTACTGTCATGTTCATTCTAATAAAAATTGCAAATTTCAAAATGTAATACTGGAGAATTTAGAATAACACAGGTACCCCAGAAATACTTGAAAAAGACATATATAGTAAACATATATTTTAAGACTTAAAAGCATCACTATGACTTAGCACAATTCAAATGGTGATAGGATATGACCTTCTGCTTTCAATTGAAGATGTATACTGTAAAAAACAAAACAGAAAACAGTATTACGGGCAGAGCCATCAATGGTTAAGGAAAAAGAAACCCCATGCATTTGCATTGTGAAATGTTCTCTAATCTATTCCCAACATGAACTTCTATAATACTATATTTTTATTGATATTATAAATATATAATGATTTACATAAAAGCAAATTTTATTAATTCCATTGCAAATTGAATCCAAAAATATCAAACAAAAATTTAAGCCACATCTTATATAAAACAGAAATGTATGCAGTTGAGCTTAGTTTATTTTAGACTGTGCTAAAACTAGACTATCTGGGTGGTACTTTGGTTCCAACATTTACTAATTGTATTACCTTAATGTCTCTAAGATTCTGTTCTTTCATTTATATAATGTGACTGCTAATAGCTATTTCTGAGATATCTGAGACTTACTAAGCTTTTAATAAACATATTTACCACTTTTACCACCAATATTTTAATTATTATATTTAGGGCTAATTTTTAATCAACAAGGTAGTAAAATTACTCTAATATTGAAAATTTCTCACTCTTTTGAACAATACTGATCTGCTTCTTTAATGAAAAGTACATTGCTCTTTCATAATATCAGAGGTCATTATTTTTTACACTGGTACTCTACATATCTTTATAAGTCTAAAATCTATCATATGCCATGTATAACCCCCAAAGCTTTGCAAATTAAAACTTATGTGTACTAATTTTGTTTATATTTTGCTCATTTGTCCACCGATCCAAAACTAGTCTTAATTCATTTGGTAATAAAGCTTGACCAAAACTGATGTCAGACTTTTTAAAGTCTTTATTTCATAACCAATCACTGACGTGTATGTACCAAAACCAAACCACATGTGTGGGATAAAGGATTGTAATATTTTACATGGTTTATGCATCACTTTATCTTTCTACAGTAAAGTTAAAAGCATATTTGGCTCCAACATCTCAGAAAATGAATTACTGAATGAGAAATGAAATATAATAACAGTATACACAATAAAAATCTAATACAATTATCTTAATCGTTGGTACATTTTATATTGCAATGAATAGTCTTGATACCAAGTTAACTTTATTCCAAATCAATCCTGTCTATATTTGAATAATCACTTCTAAAATAATGCTGTAAGTTAAGAAAATATAATTTATATAAACATAAAGATATTATTTGATATTAAATGTACTGGGGTAACATTGGTCAATGGTATTACGTAAGTTTACAGGGGTACAATTTTATAATTCATTATCTGTAGATTCTATTGTGTACTCACCACCCAAAGTCTAGTCTCCTTCTGTCTTCATATACTTGACCCCCTTCACCACTCTCCTAATCATCATATTGTCTGTTTGTTCATTTGTTGCTCTTTCTTGTGTATCCCAATGTGAATAAAATCTTTTTGCTATCGTCCTTGACCTTTGCTGTCTGACTTAGCATACTCTCAAGATCCATCCATATTATGCAAATGGCAATATTTAATCTTATAGAATACTATGCATCTATAAATATCACATCTTCTTTATCTAATTACATGTTGGAGGACACTTGTTTTCATGTCTTGGTTATTGTGAATAAGGCTGTAGTAAACACAGGGGTACATATATCTTAGGTTTTCAAAATTTGGGGTTAGATACCCTGAATAGACATTGCTGGGTCCCATGGTAGCTCTCTTCATAATATTTCGAAGAAGCTTCAGAATGTTTTCCATAGAGGCTGCAATAATTTATGTTACCTTTTTTTCCATTCTAACAGGTGTGAGGTGATATTGTGATTTTTATTTACATTTTCCTAATATTAAGTGAAGTGGAACATACTTTCATATATCTGTGCACCATCTGTATATCTTGTTGAGAAAAGTGTCTACCCTCCACCCATTTTTTAATTGGATCTTTTGTTATGTCTTGTTGTTGAGTTGTATATACACTTTCATTTAGTTACTTGCTTTATTCTTTTGTTGCTTTATTCTTTTTATCACTAGTTCCTTTTGCTGTTCAGAAGCTTTTGCAATCTGATGTAATCTCATTCATTAATTTTTGTTTTTATTTCCTTTGCTTATGCAATAAAGTTCACACACACATACACAAACCCTCTGAGATCAAGGTCCATGAGTTTAGCACCTATTTTTCTTCTATGATTCTATTGTTTCAAATCTTAGGTTCACATCTTTTAATCTACTTAGAGTTAATATGGGTAGGATATCATTCTTTTGCATACAACTTTTCCATTTTCCCATTGATTGATGAGGCTATCTTTTCTCCATTGTATGTTTTTGGATTATTTGTCAAAAATTAGTTGTCAATGGATTTATTTCTGGGCTCTCAATTCTGTTCCATTGGTCTGTGTGTCAATACTATACTGTTTTGATTATTGTAGCTCTGTAGTATAGTTTGAAGTCGAGGGGTATGATACTTCCAGTATCATACTTCCAATTTTGCTCATTTTACTCAAGAATGCTTTGACTATTCAGTCTTCAGTGATTCCATACAAATCTGAAGATTTTTTGTTCTATGTCTATAAAAAAATACCATTGGGTTTTGATAGTGATTGCATTAAATCTGTATATTGCTTTAGAGAAGATGGCTATTTTAACAATATTCTTCTAATCCATGTCCATGAATATAAAATACCTTTCCATTTCTTTGTGTCTTCAACATATTTTAGCAATGTCTTATAGTTTTCAGTGTATAAGTCCTTTACTTCCTTTATTAAGTTTATTCTTAGGTATTTTATCATTTTATTGCCATTGTAAATGGATTTTTTCCCTTCATTTTTTTCCTGATATTTCATTGTTAGTATATAAAAATGCAATGGACTTTTGTATATTGATTTGAATCCCAAATTTTACAGTGTTTATTTATAGTTTCTAATGGTATTTTGGTGGAATCTTCAGGTTTTCTCTATATAGCATTGTGTCATCTACATAGTGTTTCTTTTTGGTCCTAATTTGGATGGAATTTCTTTCTTTTGCCTAATTGCTCTGGCTAGGACTTTCAGTACTATGTTGAATAACATTGGCAAGAACCGACATCTTTGTTTTTACCTGATGTTAGAGAAAAACCTGTCAGTTATTCACCATTGAGTATGATATTAGCTGAGAGTTTGTGATATATGGCTTTCATTATAGCAAGGTACTTTCCTTCTATACTCCATTCAGTGTTATTATAATAAATGGATGTTGTATATTGTCAAATACTTTTTCTGCAACTATTGATATAGTCATCTGCTTTTTATATTTTATTTTGTTAATATGGTGTATTGCAATGATTGATTTGGATATGTTGAGGAGTTTTGCACCTGTGTTTATTAGAGATAAAACCAGTAATTTCCTGGTTTTGCTTTGTCCTTGATATCAGAGTAATGGTGGCTTCATAAGGAAGTATTCCTACTTCTTTAAATTTTGTTAGAGTTTGAGAAGGATAGGTATTAAATATTATTTAAGTGTTTGGTGGAATTCAACCAGTGAAGTCATGTAGTCCTGGACTTTCATTTTCTTAGGAAGGTTTTTGATTGCTGTTACAATTTTCTTACTGTTGGTCTATTTAGGTTTTCCAGTTTTTTCTAGTACAGTCTAGGAAGGTTATATACTTCTAAGAATTTGTCCATTTCTTCTTGGTTATCAAATATTGTGGCAAATGGCCTTTCATAGCATTCTTATATATTTCTTTGGTGTCCATTGTAACTTATTCTCTTTCATGTCTCACTTTTTTCTTTAGTGAGTCTGGACAGAAGTTTGTCAATTTTATTAATCTCTTCAAAGAACTAGCTCCTTGTCTCATTATTTTTCCCACTATTTTTTATTTAATTTTTTTTGCCCTACTTTTCTTCGTTAAGCTTACTTTGGGCTTTTCTCTTCTTGTTTGAGTTCTTTAATGCTATATTGCTTATCTGATTTTTTTTCCCGATTCTTGGGGTAGGCCTGGAGTGCTATAAACTTTCCTCTTCATACCACTTTTGCTGCAATTGTTATCTTCTTTTGTTTTTAGATATCTTTTCATCTTTTATATTTTGACCCAATAGTTGTTCTATCTCTACACATTTGTGGTTTTTCCAGCTTTCTTCTTGTAGTTGATTTCCATTTTCATACTGTTAATATGCTTGGTATGATTTCAATCTTCGTAAATTTATTGAGACTTTTTCTGCCCCAACATATGGTCTATCTTTGAGAATGTTCCCTGTGCACTTGAGAAAAATTTGTTCTTTCATTTTGGGATAGAAAGCTCTATAAATAGCAATCATTTCCATTTGGTCTAATGTGTCATTAAGGTCAAAATTTCCTTACATTCCATCTGGATGATCTACAAATGTCCTTGCTAAAAGTTATTAATATCACTGGTAAAATTTACTCTGAGTGCTTGGTATAATTTACACTTTCAATTTATGACTGAGTATAAAAGGATGGAAAATTACAAATATTTTAACATCTGATCCTAATTTGAATAAACATATGGTTTACATATATAACATTTTCTGAATGTTAAATAAGAATTTTGTATTCCCAGGATTTGGTCTAGTTCTTATAGATTATGATTTGTGACAAGCTCCTACATGATAATAAGCAGTGTAGCAATCCAAAATTTATAGTAGTATTGACAAGGACATATTGATAAAGAGCCTGTCTTAAAGTATGTGAATAACTGGAATACACAGTACAAAATAGGCAAGAGTTAGAGGTGTTTTAAATGTAGGGAAGAAAAAAACAAAACACTGAAAGAAGGTAGTATGTAGTAAGGGAACAGACATAAGGAAATAGACTAAAAGAAGATATATCAGGGCAATGGGGTCTGATTTTTTTCTTCTAGTTTTCTTGATTTTCCTTTTCAATGAGTCTTTCTAGAACAGATTCAATAGTGTACTTTTTCCGATATCCTTATGGTGTATTGAATCGGATTGACTTCTCTATATTCACAATACATTCATGCTTCAGGCCTCCATTTTCCCTTCAATCAGATAATTTTATTTTTTAAAAAAACTTATTTTCTTTTTTCCTTTTTATAATTATGGTGTTCAACACTGAATTCAAGTCTGTTTGTGGGTAAAACAAACAGTAATATAGTAGTTAATTCAATCCTAGCATGGTTCAGGAAGCAGTTTATACACTTGTACGTCCACTGCATTCAACTATGATCAATGTTATTACAGGATATATTTTCAATATATTATGTTCCTGTTTATAAAAAAGTATCTAACAAGACCCAATATTTTAGAAATGTCATCATTTTTAACCGATACCTTATTGATTATAATTACATCCAAAATTTTTTTACAAGCTTTCATCACTTTACTGTATTTAATATAACGATATATTGTTTCATTAGCTGCTTTCCATCATGCCCACTTTTATTTTTAATGTACCTCAAAGGAGGAGTACATTTTATAATTTTAAGGATGTTTATGTGATGTCTAACTATGACTCTTAGGATCATATACTAAATGACCTCAAAGGAATTTAAGGAGGTTTGTTTAGTTCAACAAATACAGAGAGTCTTTTCTAAATTATTAAAATGAGGCAATACAAAAGGAGGATTAGAAAAAAAATCACCCACTTTTATAAGGCAGAATAAGAAAATTGTATTCAGCCAGTTTTCAAAGTGCTTTTCATATAAATCATATTCACATATCTTCAAAATGCCTATTCCTATTTTCCTCCCACATTGTTCTATAGTTAATACTAGTTGTGAATGATAGTAAAAAATTGGATTTCAAAATTTTACTGAATAATATGTTGCAGGAAATTGTGTGTTCCATCAGGACTAAAAGCTACTTGTTTTTAGAGCATACTGACAACAGAAAGAAATTTTAGTCTTCTCAATTCAAGACTATAAGAGTATAAAATTTATCAGAGTTAAGAAACTATTAAAACTGCTTTCTGATGAAATGCAGTGGAGGTGGACAAAGCAAGATCCATCTGTTCTAGATCTGAAGTGAGGACTATGTGTGAGATGTGTTTCCATGAGGATTTATGACATTGAAATCCATTGAAACGGTCATTGAGTGAACATAACTATGGTATTTACCTGGCGCCCCACCCCACCCTCTGGAAGCAGAAACTGAGCTGGAGTTACATGTGTGAGAGGTCTATCTAGAGCTAATGCCCATTAAAGATAAAAGGGAGATTAATAGAAGGATAGGGCAGGGAAAGTCTTTGGACTTTACTGGCAGACCTGACACCTGTCTGCAGGAAAATAAGAAGAGAAGCAGGATTGGCAACATAGAGGCTTAGGTCATTATGCAGATAAGATAAATGTTCAACAACCCAATGGGAGCTGCAGAGCAAAGATTGCCTCTCGGAGGAGTTATGCATTTGGCAACAATGCCCAAGCTCTTGTAGCTGTAGTGGGCTCAGTCAGTGGTCTATATGTCCACCCCACTGGTGATGTCTTTCTTGACTGAAGGTCTGAGCAGCATATATCCACGTGTGGTAAAGTCCATTCTTTGTACCTTACAAGGGTACAAGGTTTCAGTGGAACATCTTTCTGAGTAAAAACTTAAGTATTATTATTGTTTACTACACTGTCTTTTTTATCAGCATAGTGAGACCTGGGTTGTTACTAGTACTCATCACCGCCCTTCTCCACTAACCATTCTTTTTCCCTTAGTTAATTCTTACACTGGTCTCAGTGACTTACCTGGTGGTGTGTTGGAAACTGATTGTTTTCACCAACCTTGGTTGCTCTGAAAGGTCAGAGCTATGCACCCATTAAGTTGAAACATTGTTAGTTAAAGCAAACCCCTACTTGTTACTTACATGTAAATTCTTGCTGCTTGTTTATTGTCTGAATTTCCTGCCTAAGGATATGGTTGTTTTCTCAGAGACTCAATAAAAGGTTGGTGAGAACCAGGCACCAGTGGGCAATCTTACCCTGCTAGAGGAAAGATGCCACGCCTGGTCCCCCATTATTTAAAATTGATTCTCTTCTAGTCTCTCTCTCTCTTCATTTTGTGTGTGGCCTCCTTCAGAACTCGAACCCTGAATAGGAACCCTGAACCGCGCTGGACGTGTAAGGGGCTCCAATAGTGGTGTTACTCAAATCCTCATCCTAAGGGGGCTGGGTTCTTGGAGACCATTCCCTTGTTGGACTGTGTTTGCTGCATTGACCTCTTGTATTCATAGTTGAGAAGGGCATACACTAGAGTCCCAAGGGCATCACCGGAGTTCCACACATAGTCTTTCTTTCCCTAATTGTTAACAGCCGTCTTACCTTCTCATGCTCATCAGGGCTCGTTGTTCCTGCTTACATGGTGAATCCTATTCTTGACTTTAGATCCCTAGAAAAAAAGAAATCAAAAGTAAGTGCCCAGGTGGTACCATGACTTATATAGCTCAGTGGAGTTGTTTTATGTTACTTGGCAAGAGGACCACTAACCCTGCAAATCCCAGAGGTAAAAGAATGGGAAGCATTAAGTGAGCCATGGAGAATAATTGGTAAGTGAGGTAGTCATTATCCCCTCTATTGGTCTCAGACCCAGGCCCTCTTCCTACAGGGACACAGGCCACATAGAGTTTTCTGAATCAGTATGCACGTCTCATCAAGAAGACACTGCAGCTGGCCATTCCAATGCTCAGGCCAGTTGCTTCTGAAAGGTACAATACCTAATGAATCCGGTGGGTTCCATGGTCTTAAGCTATTCATATGGTTCATTTGCTATAAAATGGGCTTCATGGCCAGATGCCATGTTTTGTGGAATTCTATGCCTTTGGAACAAGTAACTTAAGTTCTAGGGTAGTGGTACTGGCTAGGTTCTGCCAGTAAAGCCTCTTTGCTTTCCACTTTGAATTGAAGAGCCCTTGGCTTCTGGAGTTTATGTGTTGCCAACTGTCATCTGTTGCTTTGGTGCCACATAACCCCTATTTCTATCAATGCACTAAAGTCATTAGCACCTCTGCTATCATCAGCATTGGCCTGCAGAGCAGTGCCACCATGAAATTTATCTTCTCTCTCAACATCACATGTATGACAGACTGTGTACAGTGTTATCTGCATGTTCCTAGGCAACATGATAATTTAGTGAGTGTTTTGTCCTCAAAAAGTACAACTATTCCAGAATGCCCAATTCTCTGGTTCTTTTAATCCCTTCTTTTACCATTTGTAATGGCATTTTGACTTCACTCAGTGTAGGTTACACTTTCTCCAGTTTCTAGAAGCCACTAGTAAAGAGTTTGGGAGTCTTGTCAAGATATTTAATTCTGTGTCGCAAGAGTGTAAGCTCAGGTCAATAAAATCTCCCTTTTCTAGTCCTATGTTCTAGCCCCCTTGACTAATCACCCTTAAATTCTAGTCCCTCAGATATTCCTTTGACTTCCTTTAATGAGAGCTAATTCCTATAGTTTCTCTGGGGTATAGTAGTTTTCTTGTTTATCAGGCCCAAATGTTTCTGGTTGAGTTATAAGAATACTTAACCAAGTTACCCATATAGCAGCCAGGAGAAGATGTGAAGCAAATTCTGATGGGTCTCCTATTGGCTTCTGGGGAAGAGGCCTCTGAAATATCCTTGGATAGTGATGTTTTCTTTGGCTGTACAGAGTACTGTCTGTCAATAAGGTGGTCTCCTCTTCAGGATGAGAGGATTCAGAAGAGTGGGGAGCCAACATTTTGAAGACATGCATCTTGATGTCCCTATTTTAGATCCCATTTTTCCTAAAAATATTGGTTCATCCGACTTGCTTCTCAGGGATCTTTGAAGCTCTGTAGTTATAATGATTAAATCCTGATACTGGTTTAACCATTGATTCCTGTTGTAATTAACAAAAGCCACTTTTGGAAGCTACTAAAGAAACTCTAAGGCCACTACTGTTTTGCATTTTCTAAAAATTATTTTTTAGAGCAGATTTAGGGCACAGTAAAACTGAAGAGAAATTGAAGAATGTGTTCTCATATTCTTCTGTTTCCACAAATGCACAGCCTCTCCCATTATCAATATCCTGTCCCAGAGTGGTACATTGGTTATAATAGATGAACCTATATGGACACTTCTTTATTCATTATTACCCAAAGCCTATAGTTTATGTTAGGGTTCACCTTGGGTATTATACATTATATGGACTTTGGTAAATTTAT
>PVJC01037536.1:0-17156 GCA_004026665.1 Murina feae | reverse complement strand
AAAGTGATGCACCTGGCTGGGGAGGCGTCAACTAAAGAACTGTAGAGCTACTACGGAAGAGGGGACGATGGCAGGTGCTCCTCTGAGCTTAAAGATGAGAGTCTGGAGCCAGCCTTTGAAGTGTGGCAATGAAAGAGATGGGTTATGTGACCTCAAAGGTGACTTCCAAAGCTAACGTTCTGTGAAGTCTGCAGCTGTAGTGGCTATCCTGAGTCACTATCTCAGGAGAAAATGGATGCCTCCCAGACAGCTATGCACTGAGTAAACACAGTTACCTCTATGCCTCTCTGAGCTGCCTTTTGTATCCATGAACTCTGTTTATAGCCATTGGCAGTGTGAGAAATCCACCCTGGGGCCTAACCCTAAATGACTAACCTAAAGGATTTGCTTTTCTCCTATTGGTCAGGGAAGATTATCCTGCTTCCTGACCTCTTTTCCTTTTGCTCTCATTTCCTTAAAACTGAGGATATAGTCATGTCCTATCTCTCTTTCCCATTATATACAGTGTATACAGTGTATATAATTAGACTCCCAGTGTATACAGAAAAGGCCTGAAAGGGAATACAAGATCACAAAACAGTCTACCTGCAAAGTAGTAGCTAATGATCATCCAAGCTCTATGCAGGATATGGCAAGTCTTAAGATACCTAAGTTGATGAGATAACTGAGGCTCAAGAGGATGTGTCACTTTTATAGAATCCCTCAGTGGTGAAGCCTGGACCCACAATCAGTCTTTTGATGCTAGCAAATGTAGAGGATTTTTTTGTTTGTTTGTTTGTTTAGTTGGTTTCTTACATCATTGCATCAGAATGGGTTTCTCAGTTGCATTAAATAAAATTTCAAGCTGCATTTTAATAACTGAATAAATAATTTAAAAATAGATAAAAAACTAAGACATAACTGAATATATTTTGATACCTTAAAATCTTATTTTTATAATCTTTTGTTTTTGTTAAGAGGGGATTCCTCTTTAACATCTTAACTGTAGTGCTAGATATATTTGATATATTATACCATTTTTACTCCTCACAATCAGTAGGTATTATTCTTGTCATGATTGGACAAAGAAAGAAACTGACATTTAAGGGGACTGAGTAAGCTAGCAAAGATCACACAGCTGGTAAGAGAGAGAAGCATTCTTGTCTCACTCAGTAGACCTATATCATTGCTCCTTTTCAATATCTGCCTCAGGAAATATTTCTATACTTTTATGAGACCTTTCTATAATATATATTAAATTTATTTCTGAATCCTCAGTAGACAGATTTTAATGCACACAATGGCAATAAAACTGCGAAGAAACTAAGTATTTTCAAATATTGAAGCCGTACCCTGGCTTTATTCTTTAAGACTACCCTACCCTCTCTCTTGACTGAGAATTATCAATAAGGAAGCATCATATTGTGTTGTGTTGTAGGAAGCCTACAAGCATGCAAGAATATGCACAGTTATGTATATGTGCATATGAAGCCCAAGCAAGGCCTACGGAAGAAAGGGCTCTGTCCTATTTCAACATGATGCCATTGAGAAGGACACCTCCTTCTAAGCTTAGGTTATTTACTTTTATTGTGTCCCGAGGTCAGGAGCTCTGCAGGAACACAGCATCTGATGTATTGCTAACATTAATCTGCAGGAGATAGATTGTTCTGTAATAATAACAGAGGAGATGAAGAGTAGTGTATAAATAAACCACTTACCTATAACTAAACCTGTCTCCCATCATATAACATTTGCTGTCCTTCTTTCTTAATAAATAACTTCCCTAAGAGAGGTCAAATGCCAAAAATTCTATAAAGTGCTTACTTAACTTAAATAAAACCTATGCAACATAGAGGGTGTTGGCATCATTTTCCAGGGGTATTAGGTATATCTAAAATGAGTGGATGTATGTTGAAACACCTTAAGAGAGAAGGTGGGTTCTAAGACCCAGGCTTATTTAAGTTTGAATCTCAATCCAGCCATGTGTTCCTTCTATGACTGTGAGAAAATCTCTCTTTATCTCCTTGGGAAATCCTATTAAATGGGAGTAATATACTCAACCCTAAAGGATTACTGGAAGACTTCATTATGTAAATGCATGTAAAGCAGTACCCAGAACATAAATGCATTCTACCAAGTGGGGGATATTGTTAGACTCAACAACAAGTGGGCTTTCTCATACAATACCAATGGAAGTGAAGTATTTCCTTTTGGAAAATTATTTTTCCAATGTATTTAAGAATCCTAAAAGACATCACATTTGTCCCAGTAATTCAGCTTCTAGGAGTTTTACCTTATAGAAATCTCATCATATCACTTTTGGCCTAAAATACCTCAATCATTCCACATTGACCTCAGAGTGAAGGTTAATATCTTTAAAAAATGTAAACATCTTTAGCGTACTGTACAATCCTGCACTTTTTTAAAAATATTTTTTTATTGATTTCTGACAGAGAGGAATGGAGAGGGACAGAGAGTTAGAAACATCGATTAGCTACCTCCTGCATATTTCCTTCCGGATATGTGCCTGTAACCAAGGTACATGTCCCCCTACCAGAATCGAACCTGGGACCCTTAAGTCCGCAGGCCAATGCTCTATCCATTGAGCCAAACCCATTATGGCGATCCTGTGCCCTGTGCATGTTAATGTCTTGCCCTATCACTCTCATTTTTCACAGAAGAAACTTTTTTTCAGATCCTCAAAGGAGCCATGTGTCAAACATTCTAGCTCTCTAAACCAGTCTTTTCTTCCCTTTTATATCAATTCTTGTTTTTCAATGCCACTTATTTCAGAAGCCTTACTCTTAACTTCACCTCTGAATCAGTTGCCCCTCTTTGCATTTCAGAAAAACACTTCTACATTTCTATTTTGACCCTTTCGCAGTGAAGGCTGCTCACTGGTTGATAGCTAGTACAGAATGCAAGCTTCACGTGAAGGTTAACATAGCTTTTTGCTTCTCATTGTATCACCAATGCCTTAATATGTCCATGTTGATGATAGAGGTTCTGTCTTTGTTTATTGAAGGAATTCAGGAAATAAAATCCAAAACTAAAGGAAAGCAGCTCCAGACAGTCATAACTATATTAATTTAAATAGTAAAAAATGAGAAGATGTGCCAATAAGCTTTCCAAATAGAAAATGGGTTAAATACATAGCGGTGCTTCATATGTTGGGATATAAATCCAGAGGATTTTATGTAAAATTGGTTTATAATAGCAAGTGAAATTGATAGCTATTATTAAGTAAAAAATCAGGATACAAGTTATGCATTCAATTATCTCAATTATAAAAAATACATAGAGAAGAAATAGACTGGAAGAAATATTCTAAAATATTAATGGATCTTTTCTGTGGGTAGCAAGATTATGAAAGACTTTAATTTGTCTTTATATTTTTCTATATTTTCCAAATGTTCTAAATGAGTATGCACTCATGAGTTTCTGGTTTTGTTATTGTTGTTTTATAATGCATACTATCATTTTATTTAAAAGAATAAAAGATAGTTGATACCTTGCAATAGGAAAGTGACCCAGGACTTATGGGTGAGGAACTTAAGTCATGGGGTGGCAGCTAAGGCTGGTCAGCAGCAGCATGGATCTGTGTTTTCATTTATAAAGCTGCAATTTCCCCAAGCAAGACGGGTGCATCCACTTGCTGATTTACATGCCTTGTCAAGAGAAGTCAAAGAATGATACTTCTCTGATGCTAAGTCTTCCTTTGGAATAATGTTTAATCACTTCACTCCCAAAATGCTTGATCAATTACTATATAGTACCTGTTGTCACCCTAGGGCACATTTAAAACGAAAGCCTTTCATGCAGGGAAAAATCCACAAATTTAGTGATAGATGTACTTTCTCTCCAGGTTCAAAAACTTTTCTCGCCTTCACCTTTTGGCTTGGAGTCAAGGTGTTCCCTGGGTGAAACATGAAGCTGGAAGAGCCTCAACTGAGACCTGGGGTGCTGTCTGACCCAATGATCATGGGCAGGAAACACACCCTCTCTTAGCCTCAGTCTGTTGATTTGTAAAATGGAAATAAGCCAGTAATGACATTGTGTAACAGCTTATTATTTCACTGAGATGTGATACTGGCCATTAGAACAGTTTTTAAATTGTGAATTATTACACAAATAATTCATTTTCTTGGAGAGAATATTTCTCTTTCTCATATATGGCTATAATTTTAACCAGGCTTTGGTGTCCATAGGAACAAAATACCAGTCTTCAACTGCTTTACCTCTGGAGTGCATAACGCAGGGTTTGATGCATGGATAGTGTTCCAAAACTGTTTATAACAGACTCTACTTTGCTGTCAACCAATCAACAGCACAATTACCGATGATTATTTAATTCTTATAGTAAACAAGTCATGCAGCAATTTCAAGCTAAGTTAGAATAGGTTCTGTCCTCACAGCTTAGAGATCATTGAGGAAATCGATACTGAACCAATAAACACAATTGTAATGTGTGACACATGCAGAATTGCAGGGCTGTTTACCTTAGACTTGGTTGGAGAGAGTCAGGCAATGCTTTCCTATGGTGATGATTTTTAAATTGAGTCCTTAAAAAGGAAAAGAAATTCATTGGAGGAGGGGTCCGGTGTGGGAATAGTTTTCAGGACAGAGGAAACGGTACGTTTGAGAGATCTGTTAGGAAGCTTCTATCACTAATGTTCCTGAAGTAGTCCTTCAGACCATGACCACAGGCCGTGAAGTTCTCAACAGCAGAGACTGCATCCTCTTCGTCTTTGTGGGAAGCAGTTGGCATACGACAGTACATGTTTTATACCTGTTTATTGAATGTATCTGCGGTCTCAGCTGTGTACTAGAATCCCCTTCCTGTCTTTAAATTCATAATTAAGACATATCCAAATCCAAGTATCTCATCACTAGCAACCTTGATCTCTTTTCCCTGCTACAATCCTGACTGAAACAAATATGTGATTAAAGTAAAGCAAAGCGAAGCAATTTACCTCTTCTTCTATGTATTCATCTGAGTTTGTTTAGACAACAGCCCACCTGAGTCATCCCCCAAATCTCCTCACTTGAGAAATATTTTCGTATTATGCCTTTGGCTTTTATCAACAGTAACTATAGTAGTCAGCCTGATGACAAAATGTAAGCAAATTTTGAAACCAATGCTCATTTTAATAGTCTTTGTACAAGGAACCCTGGAACAAGTTATTTTGTACATAAAATATAAATTTCCATTTGTGTTTATCAGTCTGTTTTTTTCTCTTCAGTAATAATCTTTTCTCAGGAGTTCTTTTAGATGTTATTTTTTTCTAATAACAACTACCACCACCTTTGTGATGTTTTAATATTATAGATATACTATATATCTCTTTATGTACTTGGGGCCTGTTGGAAGGCCACAAATCATTATAATGTATATAAGATTTTTTTTACCCTCCCCAGACCAGTTTTTGCCTTCTTGGGAGAAATAACACTTCCATTGAGAATGCACTATATATATATATATATATATATATATATATATATATATATATATATATCACTATTTCTGCTGCATCCCATCATTTACTCAAGTCTGTGTTTTCCCTTATGGGAAAATGGAATGGTTCTTAAAATAATGGTGTATAGAGTAGATTTGGATAAATCTGAATCCAACTCTGGCTAACTTCTTTTTAATTTGGCAAACTATTTAATCTCTTCACTTCCTCTGTTTCCTCACTTGAAAAATAGGGATAATGATACTTTACAGAAAGGACTGTTGAGAGCATTAAATAAGATAATGCATGTAAGAATTCCTTCTTTTTTTACAGCAGCATAGTATTCCATTGTGTAGATATACCACAGTTTTCTAATCCATTCATCTGCTGATGGGCACTTAGGCTGTTTCCAGATCTTAGCTATGGACCAAAAAAAAAAAAAAAAAGATAATAATGCATGTAAATTAGTCTATATAGTAGGTTCTCAGGAAAATCATAGTTGTTTGTCGTTGTAACATACTAGATGGGGAAATACGTGAGTATAATATGAAGAGAGTTAGGAGCAAATTTGGTGTGGCCTGTTATGGTGAAGAGGATAGCTCATGTTTGAGAGCAGTGAGAACAGCAGGGTCAGGGAATCTCAGCTTGGAAGTCAGAACTTGGTACAGGAGGATGTCTACTATTCTATCACAGTTGTTCTAAAATTTACTAATAGTATGGCCTGAGAAATTTACTTAATTTCCGAATTTAAATTTTCTCATTACTTAATAGGAGAACTAGTACTGATCACATACAGCAGTTGAAAGAAGCATGAATGAATTGCATATACAAAGCAATATAGATGTGTGGAGAGTGGTAGTTCACTTTGGCAGAATAAAACTATTGAGTCATAAATGGGCTTAAGCTTTGACAAAAGATAATTATAGTGAGGCATGTAAGATGGTTCATAGTCTAAGATTCATAAATGTCAAGGTTATAAAAAGGTAGTCATTGGAGAACTCTAAAATACTATCATTATTTTTAAAAGACTAGCAGCAATCAGGTATATCTTTAAAATTTAAAATTTTGGAAATTTTTTACATTTTATAGTATGCATTATAGTCATATCTATGCCACAATTATGGGTTAGCAATTCTTTCTAGTTTTTTTAAAATCAATTAAGTCTACTATATGAATTAACCTAGATTTTGTAGCCAAAATATTGAATTAAGTCTGTATCTAAAACTATATCCACGAAAAAAAATGGCCTCAACTTTCTGAATCTTACTTTTCTCATAAATCAAAGGGGGGTAATAATATCTATATAAAATATCATTGGCAGGATATAGGGAGATAATATACCTTGGTCACCAACAAAATGATTGACATATATTTTTACTCTAAATATAATTCTCTCCCATCCAGTAATAAATGCAAGTTTGATATAATATTTCAAAATACAATGTCTTATGAGAAGAAGAGCCAAGATAAAGAATCATTTGTGTTGAAAAGCAAAAATAGATTGTTGTTACACATAGCCAGGAGACTGTGGTAGCAGGCAGGAGGGAGGAAATTGGAGGCTTGTGCCATGGAGGTGCCTCTGTGGAGGGAGAATGAAGCTCTTTTACGAGAAGGATTTAGATAGAAGTAAATCGGACATTTTTAGTGCTATCTTATATACTAGACTAGATTTCAACTGAATTTTGAAACCTGATATATCTGACCTCAAAACTTCTACCTACTAGGAAAACACACACTTTTCCCCCATGTTCTCCAAGAGTAAGAAATATATCTCAGGTAAGTTTATATCTTACAAAATACCACCTAAGGAAGCCTTACTGACATCTTTAAAAGTGGATGTTGATCAATTAATCTTTGCTGAGTAAATGACTGTCTCAGAAGTCAAATGAGAGCATGGATGAAAGGGAGAAAGGATGAATAGCTAACTGGCTGAATACATGGCAATGAATGGATGATTACTTTATGTAGAATAAGTGGCTATGCACAGAATATAGTTCAAAGGAAGTAAAATGAATGCTTCTTGTTATTGAGGAATATCAAATGGACTGGACAACTAGAACAACTCTAGTAAGACCTAGTTATTGGAGGAATCTGGTACAGATGGTAGAATCATTGATTCATACATGATTAATACTGAAAGAGTCCTGAGAA
Organism: Murina feae; assembly: GCA_004026665.1. Taxonomy (NCBI): domain Eukaryota; kingdom Metazoa; phylum Chordata; class Mammalia; order Chiroptera; family Vespertilionidae; genus Murina; species Murina feae. The sequence continues at coordinate 9,573 of PVJC01037536.1, read as the reverse complement.
ATGCCACAGGTCAGTGCTCTCGACTTATAGAGGAAGCAAAAAAGACAGTGACTTGGGGAGATATGCAACAGAACTACAAGTTCAACTGGTTCTCATAACAACTGCTTGTCTAGTGAACTTTTGTTTGTTCTATCTTATGAGGTAATTAAAAGTGGTGAAATATTTCTCTCTCTTGAAGCTTCCTTGAGAAACAAAATATTATTATCTAAGAAAAGAGGGATACTTGGTGTGTGTATGTGTGTGTGTGTGTGTGTGTGTGTAAAGAATTGTCTTATTGTAGTGGATGTTGGTCAATTATATGGGTGTGTCATATTCCCAGGCAGGATTCAAGACCTATAAAGATAAGAAAATTAAAGAAATGTCCTTGCTGTTTTTATTTACAAAGCCATACCTCTGCCAAACAAGACTAGAGGACATACTTATCACATATAAATCTGTTCCTGTTAAGTGAAAAAACTGGACTAGGATTTATAAGCATTCTTTAGGGATCAGAGTTAGTCACAGTTTCTGAAAGTACATGATTGATTATAAAACATACATGAAAATCCTGAACTATCCAAAATTTATGTGCATTGAATAGGAAAATATATATATAAACAGAGGGACAGCCTTACATATCATGCAATAAATCCAAAATAAAGGAATTGGACTTTGCCAAACTTATTTTGCCCTGGAGATATAATTGATTTGCTACAAATCAGAAATCACTATGAAGTTTGCAAACCCCAACTCTTAAATTTGACTTAGAGTTTTACTTAAATATTCTATCTAATTTTTATAATTCTGGTTATTTCTCAGAAATAAATGGGACTATGCAGTTTTAACTTGTCATCAATGGTGATAGCAAGGCCTCTGTTTATCATGATCATTATTAGTGAGACACTGAGAATCAGAAGGTATTTTTTAAATTTTGTTTTATTGCTTAAAGTATTACAAAGAATATTACATATGTCTCCTTTTTCCCCCTTGACCTTCCCACAGCCTCCGCTACCCCCCAGTGTCTTGTGTCCATTGATTCTGCTTATATGCATGCATACAAGTTCTTCAGTTGATCTCTTAACCCCCCCACACACATACACACACCCCAACCCTCCCCGGCCTTCCAGCTGTAGTTTTACAGTCTGTTCTATGTTGTTCTGCCTCTGTGTCTATTTTTGTTCATCAACTTATAATGGTCTTTATTATCCATAAATAAGTGAGATTATGTGGTATTTTTCTTTTATTGACTGGCCTATTTCACTTAGCGTAATGCTCTCCAATTCTATCCATGTTGCTGCAAATGGTAAGAATTCCTTCTTTTTTACAGCAGCATAGGATTCCATTGTGTAGATGTACCACAGTTTTCTAATCCATTCATCTGCTGATGGGCACTTAGGCTGTTTCCAAATCTTAGTTATGGTAAATTATGCTTCTATGAACATAGGGATGTATATATCCTTTGTCATTGGTGTTTCTGGTTTCTTGGTATATATTCCTAGAAGTGGGATCACAAGGTCAAATGAGAGTTCCATTTTTAACATTTTGAGAAAACTCCATACTGTCTTCCACAGTGGCTGCACCAGTCTGCATTCTCACCAGCAGTGCAGGAGGGTTCCTTTTTCTCCTCATCCTCTCCAGCAGTTGTTGTTTGTTGATATGTTGATGATAGCCATTCTGACAGGTGTGAGATGATAACTCCTTATTGTTTTGATTTGCATCTCTTGGATGATTAGTGACTTTGAGCATGTTTTCATATGTCTCTTGGCTTTCTGAATGTCCTCTTTTGAAAAGTGTCTATTTAAGTCCTTTGCCCATTTTTTTTATTGGATTATTTTCCTTTTGTTAAGTTGTATGAGTTCCCTATAAATGTTGGAGATTAAACCTTTATCGGTGATAACATTGGCAAATATGTTCTCCCATACAGTGGAGTTTCTTGTTGTTTTGCTGATGGTTTCTTTTGCTGTGAAGCAACTTTTTATTTTGATGTAGTCCCATTTGTTTATCTTCTCTTTAGTTTCCTAATGCCCTAGGAGCTGTATCGGTGAAGAAATTGCTTAGGCATATGTCTGAGATTTTATTGCCTTTAAATTCCTCTAATATTTTTATGGTTTCCTGTCTTACATTTAAGTCTTTTATCCATTTTGAGTTTATTTTTTTGTATGGTGTAGGTTGGTGGTCTAGTTTCATTTTTTTGCATATATCTGTCCAATTTTCCCAACATCATTTATTGAAGAGGCAAGTCTTTACTCCATTGTATGTTCCTGCCTCCTTTGTCAAATATTAATTGTTTTTAGTGAGTTACATTCTCAAACACTGTGTGAGTGAAAAAGTGTGTTAAAGCCCTTTACAAACTAAAAAGCATATACCAAAGGGTTATTTGCAGTTCAGTAGCTGCTGAGCTACCTCAGCATCCATAATGAGATATTTCCCTGGAGACATTGACTTATTTATGGGCACAGATGGAGACAAGAGAAGTTTTACTCTGTACCTTCCCATGATCAGGTGCCTCTAGATGGTGATGATTCCCATTTATCAATTCCTGAGAGCAATGCCCTGGCTGACCAGGTGGTAATATTTCATAACTATCTCTCACATCAGCATTACAGATGTTCATGGCATGGCAACATGGCTCCACTGTCTACAAGTAAAGGATATTTGTTTCTCTTTCTCTACTTCAGCATAAGAGAATTATTATTAGCTACTATTTCCCAGGTCACAGTCATTACTACAGCTATCCTATCTAATAAAAGAGTAATATGCAAATTAACCAGCACTCCGGGACAAAAAATGGTGGCTCCCATAGCAGTGGGGCAGGACGCTGATGGCGTTACCCTGGCAACGGGAGCCCAGCAGGCAATCAGACCACAGGCAGCACCTAGCAGGACCTACTGGGAAGACTTCATGATGACCCCCAAGCTGACAAGTGAGAGCCACAGGTGGTGCCCAGCAGGGCTGGCTGGGAGCTGGCTGCGGAGGAGGGTGAGCCAGTGATAGGGACCCTACAGGTGGCACCCAGCTGGGCTGACCAGGTGATGGCTGCAGAGGAGGGGGCATGAGCCATCGGGGACCCCACAGGTGCCATGAGCCATCAGGGACCCTACAGGCGGTGCCCAGCCGGGCCCCGCCAGGTGCTGGCTGCGGAGGAGGGGCAGGGCCTGCTGGGAGGTCAACACGATGACCCCCTGAGCAGACAAGCGGGGACTCTAGGCAGCACCCTGCAGGACCTGCTGGGCGATGGTGGTGGCAAAGGGGGAGCAAGCAATGGACACCCACAGGCAGACACCCAGCAGAGCCTGCTGGGTGGTGGCTGCATCCACTGGAGAGCAGACAAGTGGGGCGACAAGGGAGCTGGCAATCGGCCTGCAGGCAGCACCCAGCAGGGCCCTCTTGCCCATCCCTGTGGTGTGGAGCAGACAGGCCCAGCAGAGAGCAGAGAACCATGTGGAGTGGGCCCAAGTCGTCAGTAGCACATCTCCTGAAGGCTCCCGAATTGGAGAGGGTGCAGCTCAGGCTGAGGGACCTCCCCACTTGCCCTCACACTCCCCCACCTATCCATGCACAAATTTCGTGCACCGGGCCCCTAGTCTAACTAATAAAAGGTTAATATGCTAATTAGACCGGGGGACCTTCCAGATGACCTTCTGAGCCTCCTTTCGGACAAAGCCATGCCTGGGAGGGCTGAGACAAGCCACCAAGGCTGAGAGGGCCCATCGCAGAGCCCCAGCCAGGTGGGCAGGGCCTCCCTTTGCCAAGAATTGATCACAGACCCCTGGCAGGGTGGGCAGGGCAGGTAGAACCTCCCTGTGGGCAGCAATTAATTATAGGGAGGGCAGGGCCTCCATATGGGTGCGGATTAATGGCAGAGCCCAGGCCGAGTGGGAAATACCTGCCTCTCCTCTGCCATTGAGTGCAGAGCCCAGGCCTGATGGGAAGGGCCTCTGTGTGGGCAGGGATTAATGGCAGAGCCCAGGCTGAATGGGAAATGCCTGCCTCTGCTCTACCATCGATCCTAGAGGCCCAGCAGGGTTGCCAGGGCCTCCTTCTGCACATCATTGATCACAGAGCCCTGGTAGGGTGGGCGGGGGGGCAGATGGGGGCGAGCAGGCTGGCAGTCAGAGTGGTTAGGGGCAATCAGGCAGGCAGGCAGATGAACGGTTAGGAGTTAGTGGTCCTGGATTGTGAGAGGGATGTCTGAAGGCCAGTTTAGGACTAAACCAGCCATCGGGCAAACCCTGAGGGGATCCCAGATTGGAGAGGGTACAGGCTGGGCTGAGGGACAACCCCCACATGCTCCGTGCATGAATTTCATAAACTGGACCACTAGTTGTTTCGTAAGCATCAGTGATAAGCTAGGCTATAAGCCTAATACGTTCATACAGTATGTCATTTGATTCTCCTAACAACAGTATGGCTTAAATTGCAGACTAGGACTTGGATCTCTGAAAATGTACATGTCTTACCCAAGTTTCCATAGTCAATTGGCTCTGAAAGAAAGAGGTTTTATGGATCTGGCTCAGGATATCTCCTAGGGTCCTAAGCTCTCAGGGCTTAGAGTTCATAAGCACAAATGCTTATAGGACTCAGGTGTGTTGTGTAATTTAGTGATGCCTGTCAGGTGCAAGCTCTAACTAACGAGCTCTAACAATGCTCTGCTTCAGCCAAAACTTGCCTGTGGACATAGATGCTCAAAAATTCTAGAACAGATGTTTCTAGAGAGGACAAGATTTCAAACCTAGTATTTTACCTGAAACCTGATTTTTAAATGATTGCTTTTACTTTGGGGTTTTAATTTTTCTTAAACACAGTGCTGATCACATGATATATCTAAAGACCAGATTTGACATAAAATCTGGAGGTAATACACCTGACACAGATATTAGAAAATCTATACTGGTGTCCTCCTGCATAGATATATTTTTATTTAATTATTTTCTGAGTGTGTGGGTAGCATATTTCTTTCCATGTGCATGGGGACTTACCTATGTTTCTATTATGTGGAATTAATTCATCACTGTAACTCAGAAATCAACGTATAACATATCCCAATATTGTTTATGTTATTTTTAATGGGAGCAATGGATTTTGTTTCTGTTTTCTCATCCCTATCCAATCTTATTGATGTTCTCATCCATCATTGTAAGTTTTCTCTGTGGACCTTACTTTTACCATGTATCAGTTTTTCTGGATCACATTTGATTAAGTCTGAACTAGATGTGTGCGTGTTTAGCAAACACCAAATTCCCTTTTTGCAAATTATTTCTTTTCTATGAATTCTATTAATTAATTAATTAGTTAATTAGTTGGATAAACCTGTTCATTTGTATTTATGCCTTAGTGAACTCCTGAGAACACGGCAATTGACTCCTTGGATAACCCAGGGTTGTGTCATCTTCTAAGCATTTTAAAAAGTATTTCTGACAATTTTGCGTATCTTGGCCCTGGCCATTTATACTAGGGCTATGCGAAGATCATTAGAGGAAGGAGAGCTCAAAGTTGGTGGAAACTGCCTTATTTGTGTAGTTTTAAACACTCGAGTCCTATATTTCATTCTGCTGCCCTCAGTAATTTAATTAAAGTTTCACTTCCAAAAGACTGGCTGAATGAGGACACATTGTATAGTAATGCCCATTTAACAAGGCTGAGGAACAGAAGGAGTGTGAAATCCATGAACAATATGACAGAGATTGGTAATTGATTCTGTCTTGTAATCTATTGCCTCTTCTTGGACTAAGGCTATGTTTTGTTTTAAATCCGTCTGTCATGTTCGTAAGTGTTATTAAGCATCGCCTGTAGTAACTACAGCTGGCTTCTGAGATAACACCTAGCTGATTTAGCTCTAATTCACTGCTAAGTCCTCTTAACCCTGTACGTTTAACCATTTTTCTTTTAATCTTGGAAAGTTTTATGTCTTTATATGACCATACTTATTAAAGGAAAAGTTCTATTTTTATGAGGTGTATTTAATGCTTGTGTTTTTAAAGAGAAAAATAGCACTTTTTGAAATAATTTGAGTCCTCCGACAGCCTCAGGAGATAATAAAAATCTAATACCAGAAGTTGCATGCTCGTTCTGTGGGGAAAACAAAATTTGATGCTTTATCTGAAAATCAAGCCAATTTAAATTGAGTGTGTACAGGGTTTCTCTCTTTTATTTTCCTTACAATCATGCTGCTACTGTGCTCCCAAACTTCACGTGACTGATGCATTGTTTCACCGTTCTCAGTTTAATGTGTTGCCAGGTTTTGCCAGTCTCCTCAAAAAAGCATGTCTAATCTCTCTTATTTCATGAAAAAAATGGCCTTACAGAGAGAGACTATCTATTTTGTCTTCTCTATTCCCTCCATAGCATCCAATAATCATCATTATACAAATTATAATGATATTATGAGTAACAGCTACCACTGAGAATTTACAGTATTCTGGAAAAGTTAGAAGTGATGCATTTGTATTTTCTCAAGTCTTAAAGACTACTTTGCAAGAAGATAGGCTTTCTTCTTTGCAGTGAAAAATTAAAAACTCACAGTTCTAAGTGCCTGCCTAAGGTCTTCCAACTCCATGACCAAGGCTACATATGGCTGAAGCTGTTTTTTTTTTCTTAATTCTGAGGAAACACATTTTCCCCTTGGTTATGCAGTGAACTTTTTTTTCTTTCTTTACTGAAATTCTTCTGATATCTGGTTTTAAGTTCATGTGTAGCCTGGAGAAGTATTTTTTTGGTGCTTCTCCCTATCCTTATGTATGCTAGATATTTTAATTTTGGGGGAGGAGGTAAAATTTCTCAAGTATTTATTTGTTTATTTATGTACCATATTCTTTAACAGGCTCTGGGGACACCTAGATATTTATTTTGTAAATTATAATAAGAGTTAACCTTTACGGAGCAGTCCACTATATGATAGCCATTGTTTTAAAAGTTACATATTCATTATTAATCCATCAAATCCTCACAATAACCCTATGAGGTAAATACTCTTTTTACCCTCCTTTTCCTATGGGGAAACATAGGTATAGAGAACTTATGCATCTTGCTGAAGGTGGTGGAAGTAGCAATCGAACCTAGAGAATCTGGCCACATAGCACACGTTGTTAAACATTACAATATATCACGACTCCATTATACTCAAAGAGCTCATACATTGTTGGAAGAGACATATACAGATTAATCATTTTGTCCAGTCACCATGGATTGCATTCATTTATAGAAAGCATTATCTAATCTAATAAAAAAGTAACATGCAAATTAGGCATCACTCCCCTACACCTAAACCATGCTCATCTGTCAAGCCACGCCCACCAGCCAATCAGAGTGACTATATGCAAATTAGCCCAGCCAAGATGGTGGCCGGCAGCCACAGAGCTATGGCAAACAGGAGGCTTGCTTGCCCCAGCTATGGAGAAAGCTAAACTTCTCACCTGCTTAGCTGGCTGTGGCCTCCGCTCAAGGCAACAAAATTTCAATTATAGAAGACAAATAAATCCCAGATACCTGCTTCCAGCCAGCCTCTCTGGGGGCTTTGCCCAGCCTGCAAATAGACATCAGCCCCTCACCCAAATGGCCCAATCCTCATGGGGTGAGGGTTCCTGCTGGGGAGCATGGCCAGCCTGCAAACAACCATCAGCCCATCACCCAGGCTGGCCAGGCACCCCAGCAGAACCCCCCACTCCAAAGGGGATGTGTCCAGCCTGTAAACAGCCATCAGCCCCTCACCCAGGCTGGCTAGGAACCTCAGTGGGACCCCCACCCTGATCCGGGACATCCTTCAGGGCAAACCAGCCCGTCCCCACCCATGCACCAGGCCTCTATCTTATATAATAAAAGGGTAAATATGCATATTGACCCTAACAGCAGAACCACTGAGAATGACTGGTCACTATGACACACACTGACCATCAGGGGGCAGATGCTTGATGCAGGAACTGCCCCTGGTGGTCAGTGCACTCCCACAGGAGAAGCTCTACTCAGCCACAAGACAGGCTGATGGCTGCCAGTACAGCAGTGGTGGTGGAAGTCTCTCCTGCCTCCTCAGCAGTGCTAAGGATGTCCGACTGCAGCTTAGGCCTTCTCCCCACTGGCAAGTGGACATCCCTTGAGGGCTCCAGGGCTGCCAGATGGATGTCTGAATGCCAGTTTAGGCCCAGTTCCCCGGGGAGTGGACATAAGCCAGCAGGTGGACATCCTCCAAGGGCTCCTAGACTGCGTGAGGGCACAGGCCTTGCTGAGGGACCCCCTCTTCCCCTTGAGTGCACAAATTTTTGTGTACCGGGCCTCTAGTCTATGAAGCCTAAGTGACTGTTATGAAGGAAAGACCAGAACAACCGGTTTCTATGATGCACACTGACCACCATGGGGCAGATGCTCAATGCAGGAGCTGCAACCTGGTGGTCAGTACACTCTCATAGGGGGAGTGCCACTGAGCCAGAAGCCAGGCTCACGGCTGGCGAGCACAGCGGCGATGGTGAGAGCCTCTCCCACCTCTGTGGCAGTACTAAGGAGCAGTGAGCAGGTGGGTGATAAGGGGCAAGGGTTCCTGGACTTCAAGAGGGCACAGGCCAGGCTGAAGGACCCCCTCAACCCCCACAAGTGCATGAATTTTATGCAACTAGCCTCTAGTGGAATAATAAAGGAGAAACCTCTTTTAGAATCTGGCAGATATTGAGTATGGTGAACAGGGGAGAAGAGTGGACAAGGAAGGCTTCTAGGAGAAGTAGCAACCCAGACCAAGTGACCCTTAACATATGAAAGAACAAGAGGGATGAGCCCTCTGAAACAAGGAAGCCAAGATGTGGAACATGATTTTGAAAGTGTCCTTTAAGTGTACACCTTTAAATCTTCTAACATACACACGTTCTATTGTTGATTATACCTCACATTTGAAGTGCACTTTACAATTGTTATCTCCCTTTGGCATTAGGGTAGGCAGAGCAAAACACTGATTTTGCATTCTTGAGAGATGCTGAAGTTGTGTTAGAAATACAGAGGTTCTGAGATTGTTACATGGGCAATCTAGTGGCAAAGCCAAGATTCTGAGACCCCAGTTCTAAGGTCTTTCCATTAGATTCAGGCTTCTGTCAAAATATCAAGTTATAAATCACCGTGACTCAAAGTCTTTCTAAATAACAATGATTACTGATTATCGAATGCTTATAAAAGAGGTGTAATATTAAGAATTTAATATGCACGATCTTTAAAAAATTAAATATCCCTATGTAATAGGTATTATTACTTCAATTTTATAGGTGTGAAAATAAATTTGGAGAGGGTATGTAACTGTCCCAATAAAGTTACTTTACCAAGATTAGTAATAAATAAAGCCAAGACTGACTCTACAAAAGACTTCAATAAGCAAATGGTTGAATTTAGTGGCCAAATCCAAACAGGCATTAAAATGTTGGTGCTTCCATTGTATGTTCTTGTCTCCTTTGTCAAATATTAATTGAGCATATTGGTTCGGGTCGATTTCTGGGTTCTCTATTCTATTCCATTGATCTATATGTCTATTCTTGTGCCAGTACCAGGCAGTTTTGAGAACAGTGGCTTTATAATACAGCTTGATATCTGGTATTGAGATCCCTCCTACTTTGCTCTTCTTTCTCA
>PVJC01037535.1:0-17182 GCA_004026665.1 Murina feae | reverse complement strand
GTTTGCTTCCCTTGAGGAGAGATCCAGTCATCAGAGGCTCCGGGGCCTGGCCAACTCCTCGGCATCTCCACTTCATGAAACGCGCCTCGCAGCTGCCGCTCATGGCAGCACAGATCAGTTAGCGACAACATCTCCCAAGCATCGCACCTACTGTCCGCCTCACCAACCAGGCAGTCCTCCCTTGAGCGGATCTCTCAGCTGAGGGGCCTGGCTCCACCAGCAGGCCCCGGCCTTTCCCTGCCCGGGAGCCTGGGCTACTCAATATTCCAGACGACAGAGATCAATTCCAGGGCCCACAGAGCAAACCGGCCAGCTGAGGAGGAGAGAGCCCACTTGGAGATGAGCACATGTAGTGGGGGTGGGGGGGTGGGGGGGGTAGTAATGACAGCGAATTCAGTCCCACTTCATGGGAAGCCCTCCAGGAGGAGGAGTCGCCTAGAGGGAGCGACGTCCATTTGCTGGCGGCTGGAAAACCGCCGACAGCGTCTGCGTGCGGCTGCTCGCCCAGTGTCTGTGTCCTGCACGTCTCTGGTCTGGCTGGCAAGTGCAGCCGAGCGCCTGGGACAGGGACAGGGCTTGCATTGATAACAGCATCGGCTAAGGTCGGAGGCACCGTATGTGAAGACAGACGACAGATTTGTAAGTCTACGTGCCGCTCACTACTCTCCCTTCGCTATTTACTCAACAAACATGTAATAAGCAACTGCCAGGTGCCAGGCAGGCCGTGTGGTGGCCACTGAGGGTCTCAGTCGTGATGACATGGCAATTTCTCGCGTTCTCCTGGTCTAGGAAACAGAATTTTTTTGTTGTTAATCCTCACCCGAGGATGTTTTCCCATTGATTCTTAGGGAGAGTGGAAGAGACAGGGAAAGACAGAAAGAAACATCGATGTGAGAGAGACGCATCCATTGGTTGCCGCCTGCACATGCCCTGACCAGGGTCTGGACCAGGGGAGGAGTCTGCAACCAAGGTACGTGCTCTTGACCAGAATCGAACCAGGGACCCTTTCGTCTGCAGGCTGACGCTCTATCCACTGAGCCAAACCGGCTAGGGTGAAAACAGACAGCATTTAAGTGATGCAATATCCCTCAGAGTGATGAGCACTCAGGCAGGCATTTGTGTGACCTGTTCTGGGAAACATAGAAGAGGGACCAGTTACCTTGGGGAGGGAGACAAGACGCTGGCTGAGGAGGGGATGCATGGGCCACGTTCCGAGGGTGAATAGCATTTCCGGGAGACACACCTGTTTTCCATCTCCCATTCACGCGGAAGGCCAGCGATGTCGGGGGACATTTCCAGGGATCCAGCCATAGATGGCAGAGCCACACTCGAACCCAGGGCCTGGCTTCAGAGGCCATGCTCTTCCTGTGATTCCATTCTTTTCACTCCCAGCCCCGTTCACCTGATATCTGGGGAGGCTGGAGACAGCACCCAGGGGGCTTCGGCTGGAGCAGCTGCGGTGCTGGGCATGCAGTGGTGCCCAGAGTGGCTGTGGCTAAGGATGCCCTTCGGCCTGGGCACCACCCTGGCCTCCGGCATGTGCTGGGGGTGGGCCGCCTCCCGCCCAGCGTAGGCCCGGCTGCATTGCTTCCTGTAACAAATGAACTGATTAGAAGGAAACTTCGACTTGATTAGTGATTATTATCCCAGTGCAGCCGTGGCTCTGAGCCTGATCATTTGGAAGCAGGGAGGGATGTTTTGAGCAAACACGCACGCATCCATCTCGTTGCCTGGGTGAAATGCAGGCTTGTCTCAGCCCCTCCCCACATCTGGTCTTTCTCCGCTTCGCTTCCAAACTGGTGTGGGTCGGCCTTCCCCTGGAGAGGGCCGAGCAGGCAGGGCAGAGCAGAGGCCTTCCCCAGACCACCCCTTGGGGCGCAGGGGTCCTGTACATGAGTACCTGGACACTGGCAGCCCCTACCCTGTGCCATCCCGTGAGTCCGGTCACAGCAGCCAGACCTCGACCTCCACAAGCCTGGGCAGCAAGCACCTGCTCAGCTATAGTCAGCCGACCTGGGCTCCCCACTTCCGAGCCAGGAGGCCTTGGGAACCTGGCTTGACTCCTCTATGCCCACTGCCTCCTCTGCACGTGAGAACAGTAGTAGCAGCTTCCTCACAGGTTCTGAGACCCCGAGGACGGCGTTAGCAATGCCGCGTGTGTATCACTGCTGCTGTTCGTTACAGAAACCCCGGCTTGGCTTCTTACTACGCGGCCATGGACACACGCCTCGCATCCCTGAACGTGAGCTCCCTCCCTGGTAAGGAAGATATTATTCTTCCTTCCTGGGATATCCGTGCTGATTAAACAAGCCAGCGAGTGTGAAATGCCCCAAGCAGGCGGCTGGCAGGCAGACGGGCCTCCGGGTGCCCTCGGTGCATCTGAGGGTGCCTTGTGTTGGACACTCACTCCGCCCAGACCCAGAGCAGGGGCCCCTGGACCAGGGCCCGGATGACACTCCCTGTGGCGGTTTGAAGGGATGGGGGGCTTCGTTTCTAATCTGGGAAAGTTCAAGCAAAGGGAGAGAAACGGAACTTCCGATGTGAGGGTGTCTAAGCCCCTGCAAGCAAGCACTTGGGTGCTGAAGGGAGATGCAGAGTGGAGGCTTGAGCTATGCGAGAGGTGAGTGAGGGGCGGGGTGGGGGGACTATAGAAACCCGGTGAGGGCAATGCCAGGTGGCTGAGGAGGAGGAGGAGGACACAGATTGAGCGCCTCCCAGCCAGATGCGCGCCAGGGCTGCTCACCCATCGCCTCATGGAATCTCCCCACAAGTCTTGAAGGAGCAGCACCCGCCCCAGGTGACAACCAGACAACCGGGTGCAGAGAGGCTGCAGAACAGCTCAGGTCAGTGTCAGGGCACGGAGCTGGCACTCGGGCTGCCCCCCGAATCTGTGCTGTGCTGCTGCAGTGGCAGCATTTTCCATTTGGATAGTCCCAGTCCTCCGCTTTCCCCCAGGCCTTGGACCCGAGGGCCAGTCCTCACCTGGGGACTCAGCCCACCGTGGCACCGCCTCACCTGGCGTGAGTCAGTGTCCATCCTTTCTGCGCTCAGCAGGGCCTGCCACCAAGTAAGTGCCAACAAAATACGTCCTTGTTGCACAGAAACAGGAAAGCCCACACGCTGTTTGCTCCTCGCTGAGCCCCTCTGAGAAGAGGGCGTTTTGTGGTGCTTTCCAGCCCGGGCGCCATCGAACAGCTCCCAGGACTGGCCGACCCTGACCCACGCTGCCGAGGCGTCGCCCAGGTCCTGGTGGGCGCCTGGTGCTCAGCTCTCACCCCTCCTGCACATTCTTTGTCTCTCCCTCCCTTTTCACTCATTCTCTTCATGTTCCCCTTTCTCTTCCAAATCTTCCTGCTTCCTTCGGTCTCATTCGCTTTCCCCACCAAACGGCTCCCCGCCCCCACCTCTCTACTGTGGGCCTGTCCCCAGCAGTCGTGGGCCTGGCTTGGGCAAAAGCAGAGTCAGCTGGGTGGCATGTGGGGCTGGCCAGGGAGGTGGAGAGTGTGGGACGGGGAGCTCCTCAGCCCGCTGCGCAGGCCTTTGGACCCCAGGCGAGGCGTTTGAACTCGGAGTCCTATTTCCATCTGTGTTCCGCCGTCTCATGAACTATGGGGGAGCCAACCAGGTCAGACCTGAGCCCGGGATGTGGGGACAGAGCACGCGCCGTGCCCCTTGACACCCGTCCCGGCTCTGCCGTGTGACTTTGGTCCCTTCCCAGTCCTCGAGCCGCAGTTTCCCTTCCTGCAAACGTAAATACCTTGCAGCCTAGTTGGTGTGCTCAGTGAGTAGAGCATCAGCCTGTGGACTAAAGGACCCCGGGTTCAGCTCCAGTCAAGGGCATGTACTTCAACTGCAGGCTCCTCCCCGGCCTGGGCTGGGCCCTGGTTGGGGCTCGTGCAGGAGGCAACCAATCGATGTGTTTCTCTCACATCGATGTTTCTCTCTGTTTCCCCCTCTCTCTCCCATTCTCCCTAAAAATCAATGGGAAAAGACCCTCAGGTGAGGATTAACCAAAAAATAGAAATAAGTAAATGGATAAATAAATAAATATCCTGCGGCGAGGCAGTGAGGAGCCACTGTGGTGACTGTGGGAATGTGCCTTACAGATGCTAACGCTCTGGTCTCGCCAGTTTTGTGGCTGGTGCCCCGAGTTGTCCTCCATCCACGGCTCCCTCCCTGGGAAAGCGCTGGCCACATTCCCAAGGCCAACTGTGAAGGTGCCCTTGCTTCTCTCTCTCCCCAGGGGACTGTCCTGCCTCCTCCCGCTGTCACCTTCTCCACCAGCTTGGCTGCCTCGCCCCAGGGGAGCCCCGCTGAGCAGCCTGTGTCTGAGAGCGAGGAGCCTGGCCGTGCGGGGTGTGCCCGCAGCCAGCACCGGCCTCTGATTTATCTCCCCAGCGCTCTTTGCCATCTGTTTTTATATTGCTTTCAGCACAAGATAAGTGGTTCCCACACAGCGCTGAGCTTCAGAGATTGCGAAGTTCATGAGTTTGCAGAATTTATGATAAGGCCGAGAATTGTCTTAGTGCATCATTCATGTGCGCAAGGTCCAGAACGGATGCTGCTGCTTCCAGATGTTCCTCCTTCCTTCCCATTCCCTTCTCAGGAGGTGGGATGGCCGCCGGCATCCCCGCCACTGATGCCTGAGCCTGGGAGTGCACGGAGCTCCACCAGCTTCCACAGTGGCAAATGGCACTGCAGGGAGCATCTCCGTGGGAAGGAGGAAGAGGAGGAGGGAAAGGCAGGAGGTGGCTGACCCGTCGCCATGCTCTGTGTCCTACAAGGGTGGTTGGCTGACAGCTGAGGTGCTTGGTGATTGTCAAACCACAGTCCAGTGCTTTCTTTCTCTTTGAGTTTTTGCTTTGTAAAATATGTCACCATCTAGAGTGGATACGTATCATTAATTACAAATGTACATTGAAAAGACTATGAATGGCCCAGCCAGTGTGGCTCAGTGATTGAGCATTGACCTATGAACCAGGAGGTCATTGTTTGATTCCCATTCCAGACATATGCCTGGGTTGTGGGCTTGATCCCCAGTATGCAGGGGGCATGCAGGAGGCAGCTGGTCAATGATTCTCACTGTTGGTGTTTCTATCCCTCTCCCTCTCTCATCCTCTCTGAAATCTATAAAAATATATTTTTAAAAAGACCATGAATGAGTATACTTCCTTTTTAAAGAGTATCCTTCCCTACTCCACTACTCTCTATCTTTTAGAACTTAATGATATCATTCACTCATCATCCATTTGTTCACTTCTCCTTAGATGGCCTGAGTGAGTGTTTGGGCTTTCGAGTGACATTCCTCCAGGCCAGAACCTCAACCCTACACCCTCCTTATTATCCACTAGAGGCCCGGTGCACAAAATTTGTGCACTTGGGGAGTCCCTCAGCCCAGCCTGCGCCCTCTCACAGTATGGGAGCCCTCGGGGGATGTCCAACGGATGGCTTAGGCCCACTCTCCATGTGGGCCTAAGCCATCCATTGGACAGCCTTAGCACTGCTGCCACTGCACTTGCCAGCTGTGAGCCCAGCTTCTGGCTGAGCTGCACTCCCCCTGTGGGAGCTCACTGACCACCAGGGGGCACTCCTGCATTAAGCATCTGCTCCCTGGTGGTCAGTGCACATCATAGCGACCAGTTGTTCTGCTGTTTGGTCGATTTGCTTATTAGCCTTTTATTATATAGGAGTCTTCCAGTGTCAGGCTATGGGCTGAGGGTCTGAGGTGCCTTCAGCTCTCCAGAAAGGGAGCCCAGCATTTCAGGAGGAGGAAGGCTTTGGAGGATGTGGTTGAGGACTGATTGGTGGGTGTCAGGGTCAATCAGGGGGAGAGGGTGGGTGCAGAGGTCCCAGAGGCAGCAGAGCTTGGTGCTGGTTCTGAACCTTCATGTGGCTGAGTAAGGCCAGACTGGAGAAAACCTGTGGAAAGTGTGCAGAATGAGACGTGGAAGATGCAGGTTCAGCTGGCACAGGGCCTCGTGCACCATGGCAGGGATTTTGCATGCCATCCATGGCAAGCCACTGGAGCTGTTCCCACTATTTCAGCTCAGCTACCGTAGATTGAGTGCACGTATGTGCTAAGAATTGAAATGTACTTTACATGTATTATTCTCATTTATTTCTCCCAGCAACTCTGTAAGACAGATCTTATTATGCCCATTCTACAGAAGAGAAAATTGAGATTGCACCATTCAATTAAGATCAAATGATAGAGCTGGGATTCCTATTTGAGTCTTTCTGACACTAAAGTCCTTCATCACTATTCTATGTCATCTCTTAGCTTACCCTAAAGCCACACCTCAGGATTGGGTGAGCACAGCCTATACATTAGAGCAAGACTGGAGAGGCATGGCATGGAAGTCCTGGGAGGGAGTAGGTACTGGGTTTAGGATGGCATGCTGATCTAGCTGGCCATGCTCAGTAGGTAGCTGGTGGCACTGAGGAGTAGTCTGAGTTGCAGGGGCAGGTATTTTCAACATGTGGACAGAGGTGTTTGCAAAGCACTTGGGGTGTTTGCAAGGCCTGACAAACAAGCAAGGGGCCTTTGGACTCTTCCGTTCTGAGACCCTACATTGGCTGCGTGCAAGAGGACTGTTCCGAAACATATACCTACGTGCACACTTCGCTGCCTGGACTGCCTGGCCCTCTGTGTATCGTTCCCTTGTCTCTCTTGAGAGCCCCTGTTTCCGCTCAGACCCAATGCCATTAGGTCTCAAGTGGACTTCGAGGCTCACAGAAGGCTGCCCTTCTCTCTGGGCTTTCCCTCTCGATTCTGGCTTTTCCCTCCACCCCTCCAGCCACCCTGGCCCTTGGGATAAGACCCTGACATGTGCACCTGGCCCCAGAGCACCTCTTCGTATGTGCACCTCCTCACACAGCTTGCCTTTCCATTGTACGTTGAACAAGGCAATGACGAGTGACAGGTAGTGACAAAGTAAGTGGAACAAGTCCCGGGCCCGGGAGAAGAAGGTAGTAGGAGGCATAGAATCAGAAGGGGCACCTGTGGACAGGGCCAGAGGTGGCATCCACGTCTCAGATCAGGACCCCATGTCTGGTCTGATGGGATAGGGGCCCCAGGCAGGAGTGGAGAGGTGTGCACAGGTGGAGACCAGGCTCCAAGAACATCCAAGTCATTACAGGTCTGAAAATCCTCAGATCAGTGCTGGCGCTGAAACAACCATTATCAACAGGATGCGCTTTTGGGGTCCCCGCAGTGCCTCCATGTTCTAGGAATGTAGATACTCAACAATCCTGCCTGAGTTAAGCAAGCAGAGCCCCAGCAATGGGGACTGGTCTGGGCAACGCTGGGAGAGTGCTTTTGCGTGGCAGAGGAGCGGTAGAGAGAGGGACAGCGATGGTGACACAGGTCTGGGGAAAGGACATGAGCTGATGCTGCTGGGCCTGGTGGGTCCTGCAAGCCTTCTCCTGCTCAGTCCTAATTCAGCTCCGTGGGTGGGTGTGGACACTCCTCTCACAGACCAGGAACAGCGCAGAGATGTTAGAAGACTCAGCCAAGGTCACTCTAAGGGTAAGAGGCGGAGCCTTCGTTTGAACTCAGGCATACCCAACTCCAGGATTCACACTTTTAACCAGTGAATGAAGAGGCGTCTGAGCTCAGCACCAGCCCAGCCTCAGCATTAACTGGCATTTCCCACAGGTGTTCCCATTTTAATGACGAGCTCTTGAAAAGAGAAAATATACCATAATTCACATAGCAGGAGTTTGACTTCCTAGTAATACTTTTCATAGAGGGCTTTCCTTAGATCTGCTAGCTCTGTGCTGTCCGACATGGTAGCTACGAGCCACATGTGGCTCTTGAACATTTGGAATGTGGTTAGTCCAAATCGAGACGCACTCTAAATGTAAAACACAAGTCAGATTTTGAAGACTTCCTATAACGAACAGTGTGAAAATATTTCATTCATATCTTTTATATTGATGGCATGTTGAAATAATAAAATTTTAAATATATTGGGTTGAACAAAATATCATATTGAAATGAAATTTGTCTGTGTTATTTTGCCTTCATTCCTGTGACTACCAGAAAAATTTAATAATCTATGTGGCTATGAGGCTTGCATTTGCGGTTTGGGTTGCATTTCTATTGGGTATACTATTCTACATGACAATGTGCCCACATTCTTTATTTCTGTCATTCAAAACATACTTATTAATGGTGACTACTTTCGTTGGTGATTTATTACATTCCAGGAATCTGCATAGCTAACATATAATAGTTGTAAAGAGTATATAGTATGTAAGTATTATTCGTTTTATAAGTGAAGAAGGTGAGAACCAGGTTAACTAAACCCACGGTCCATCAATTGACAGCCAGTGCGTGGTCTCAGGTGTGGACTCTGGAACAGTTGGCCTGGATTCACATCTCACTCTGCACTGACTAGTTGGTGACCCTGGGCACAATACTTAACCTCTGCTTGTCTCAGTTTCCTGCTCTGGTTTGGAGATAAAAAAACAAAACTTAGACAAGTTAGAAAAACTCTGTGGCTTCCTATGTGTTAAATGACGATGACAACTAGCTGTTATGGTCCTCAAGGGGCAAGAACTGGATCTAAACTTGCTTTGCCCAGGTACGTGCCCTTGACCGGGAATCAAACCTGTGACCTGTGGGCAGGCTGACACGCTAACCACTGAGCCACACCAGTCAGCCTGAAACGCCTGTCCTGGGCCAGGTCCACTGCTTTGACGCTTTGACATATGTGATATTAATAAGAAATGAATCTTGTCCTCAGGAGGTTCACAGTCTAGTAGAAAAGGTGATAAATATACAACAAAACTACAGTACAGAGCAGGAAGAAGTCAATGGTGACCCGAAAGGATGGCATGAGGGGGTGGAGATAAAGTGCCGCAGAAACTCTCATTAGGCTGAAATCACTTTGACCTGGAAGCAATCAGAGGAGGCCTCTTGGAGGAGGTGGCATTTGGTAGGACTTTAAAAATACATGAGGTCGTGTTAGGCAAAGGGGGGTTGGGGCATCGTGGCTAAAGAGAAGTCGCAAAGGCACAGACAGGAGAAAGGGAGGGCAGGCTTGGGAGTGGCTGGGAAGGCCGGCTGCTGGAGCTGGGTGTTGGTGAGTGGCAGGAGAGACTGGCTGGATGGCCAGGTGGGACGGAGAATGCCGGGCTAAGGCGTTTGTTTATCGAGGGCTAGTGTTCACGGCTGCTGCACGTGCTGGGCGGGTGGCACATGGAAAAAGGATGCAGAGCCTGGGGAGAGGAAAGGTCGGATCCACCCTTCCTCTCTCCATCAGCCATGCCTCCTTCCCAAGTAGGAGGCCGTGGGGGATGCCCTGTTCTAATTTACACAAAGGTACCTGAGCCCCATTAGCCAGTTTGTCCCTTTACCCAACTTGCTGACCACTGGCACCTCCATGGTGTCACCTTCCATCCTTAGCCACTGCAGAGCCCCCCAGGAGCTGCTGTCCTTCTCCCCCTGTGCCCCCCCACCCCAGCTATAAATGACAGCGCTGTCCCCAGCCGCTTGGGATCATTTCCAAGCAGGCTGGCATCACTGATGCGCCCATCATGTCTCAGGGCCACGGCAGGAGGAGGCCTGGCTTGTGTTTGTTCAGGTAAAAGCGCTCAATGCCGGTGTCTGTTGTGACCCCCAACCCCAGTCCTGTCCCCATGGGGTCAAACAAACTAACGGTGCCTCTGCTGTCATCTCCAGGGAGCCCTGCTTGCTCAGCTTGAGTTGCTCACTGCTCCTAACTCTGCCGTCCCCGTTCCTTCTGCAGCCTATTAAAGCCCTATCCCTGACTAATGTAGCTGAACACAGTTCCCACTCTCATCTTGTCAGCAGCAGATGCGAAAAACTCAGCTTTGTCAGGCGGGCCTCTCCTCTCCTCTCCTCTCCTCTCCTCTCCTCTCCTCTCTTTCCCTCTCCTAGAACCACCCCGTAATTGTCCTCCCCAAATATTCCAGAAAGCTCCCCATGCCCTTGAGCCGTCCTCAGCCTGGATTCCTGGACTCTGGGGCCAGTTGCTTGCCTCCTGGCCAGGCAGCCGGCAAGGCCCTCGCCCAGCTGCCATCTCCTCCAGCCCATATGGGCAAACAATATGCTTTCTATAGCAGCC
Source organism: Murina feae (assembly GCA_004026665.1). Classification (NCBI taxonomy): domain Eukaryota; kingdom Metazoa; phylum Chordata; class Mammalia; order Chiroptera; family Vespertilionidae; genus Murina; species Murina feae. Next base: position 7,088 of record PVJC01037535.1, on the reverse strand, counting down.
TTTCCTAAGTCCCACCCCGGACAGCACCCTGCTTCCCAGCCCTGTTCAACAGTGTCTACAGGTGCGATAGGAACAAATCAGACAGTTTGTTGACACACTAAGCACACGTGGCTTGGCACTGGTTCAGGTCAAATGTGTCTGGGTGTGTGTTATGTATGTTTTCAATTTGCAGCCTTGATTTCATGCCTGTACATGCCATACACACACGTACGCTGTTCTTATGAAGCCATATAAACACGGAGCCACAAAAGTTCACAACAAGCAAGCAGGCTTCTCTGTAGAGCTGCCTCTTCTACCCATTGTCTGTTATCTCTGATTTTCATAGAATTGGGTGCTAGTGAATTCTGGGGTGTTGGCCCCAGTCCCTGGGGGTCAGGGGAGGGGGGGATGAGAGGCATTAGGCATGACCCAGGTCGAATGAGATGGAGGCATGTTGCAAATGTTGGAGAGTAGAGGGCATGAAAATGTGCTTCCACTGGAGGAGGTTTTCTGGTGGGTTTTTAAAAAACATGTCTTATCTGAAGATAGAGGCTCACTAAATCCACAGCAGGAAATAAGAAACAAACGTGTCAGTCAGAGCCCTGTCTCTGCTTCTGCTGTCCAGGTCACTCACTGCATTCATTCATTCATTCATTCATTCATTCATTCATTCATTCAGTTATCCATGTATTCATTCATTTCACTTCAATTTATTTTTATAACATTTTTTTCTGATTATAGTAGTAATGCATATTCATTCCAGAAATTTGGAAAATCCATTAAAGTGCAATGAGGAAATGAAAGTCACCTTTTTCTGAAACCAAAGCTACTGACTGTTGAATATGTTGGTGCATTTTTCTTCACGAAGGTGTCCCCCACGCAGCTGCGCCCCTCGGGTGCCCTCGCTTCTGGCCCCTGGCAAGAGTGGGCATATGGACACCTTCTATCGCGGTAAGTCGACCTTCACAAAGTAGAAGAGAATGAAGATTTTGCCAAATTTTCAGGGGAAGGCAAAGAAGCATGCAGCGCATACTGCAGAGCTAAAGTTAATTGTTAAAACCATCAGTAGACATCTGAGTTCTTTGCCACGTCCCTAAACCCCATCCACTGCCAATGGCCTCAACTCCATGCCTGTCATTAGTCCTGCCCCGGGGATCCTTGCCACCCCTGCTGCACTCTCCTCTCCCCACAGCCTTGCGTGTGTCCCTCTCTCTGGAGGCAAAGGTTCCTCTATCTTTATGAGCCATAAAGACATGTGTGTTCTTCCTTGTAACAGATCATTTTTTTCTGTTCACTCAGATACATATGTATGTACTAGAGGCCTAGTGCACCAAATTCAGACCGGGGTGTGGTCCCTAGGCCTGGCTGGTGATCAAAGCATCAGCATCTGGCATGGAAGGGCAGGTCCCAGCTGAACTCTGGGCCCTGGGCAGCACCTGGGCCCCCGGGCCCCCCACATGCTCCCCTCTACCTGAGTCATGGCGCCTGAGTCCCCATGCAGAGATGCAGTGAGTGTGGCCGAGCACTGCAAGCCAGGGCATAGCATGGGACTCTGGGGCGCCCAGCAGTGCTACACGGAAGCTGGGCAGGCAGTGTACTCGTTCCCTGCGGGCCTTGCAGTCCAGCTCTGCGTGAATCCGCGGGAAGCCCAACCAGCCCCTGTGGTCCCTGGATCACTGGAAGAGGCCGTGTGGGTGCAGGGTGGGCTCCTCATGGGTGCCCTGCACTTGAGCCTGGGGAAGGGTGTGAAGGGGGGGATTCCTCAGTGTGTGCAGGAACCCTGGTGTCCCAGGGGAGTGAAAGCGAGCTCGGGGGACACTCCACATTCTCACCACACCTCCTGCCCCCAGTCACCCCTGCCCCCAGGAAGCCAGTGAGAGGTCACAGCACCTCGCCGACACCCACCATGTTCCGTGCAGCCTCCTGGGGACAATTTACATATTAGGCTTTTATTATATAAGATGTATGTGTTCATGTGTGTGCATATATGTGTACACATTCATATAGGTATTTTGTTAAAAATGAGATTTTATTGTATCTACTAGTTGTTTAACTGCTTTTCTCCCACATAATATATTTTACTTCCCCTTATAATGAAATGTTCTTTGACAATATGGTTTTTCATAGTTATGCAATACTTCATTATACCATTAATGTACTTGACTGGTACTCTATTGTGGAATATTTTTGCCTTTAATAATTTTTGCTATTATATCTAGGACAGTGATAAACATCCTATACATCTTCAATTATTTTCTTTGTGAACATCTCCATTTTTCCCCCTTAGGATAAATTTCTAGACTTGGAATTTTGGGGTCAAATTGAATGGACATTTTAAAATTTGCTATAAGTTGGCCTCTAGAAGTGAGTCAGCATGGAATACCTACTGAGCATTTATGGGATACCAAGCACTGTGCTCACGGCTGGAGAGTCAAAGCTATGCGAGGTGTTCTCTGCTACTGAGGAGCTTGTAGTTTAGTATTTGCTTTAACTAAGGGCTAGGCCCTGCTCCCCCTTAAAACATCTCTTTGAATTTGAACTTCAAGATATGATTAAGAAGCGGTGTGGTCTGACCCTAACTTCATTTTTTAAATACGTCTATCGCATGCAAAGAAAACTTTCCTAATTCTTGAAGCCAACTCGGAACTTCTGTATACAATAATTGCCAGTTTATAAAGCATGCAGGATACACAGTGCTTCTGATTTTATCCCAAAATCACGTCTTGAAGAAAAACTTCTTATTTATGGATTGAAAGCTTGGTCTAGAAGAGGTATCTGCTTTTGGTTCCTATAGATGCTACACCCTGAAATCCTGTGGGAAAATCTCCGTTCTGCGTCTGCAGGATTGGGCCAATAGGATGTGAAGTCTGTGTCTTTGCTCGGATGTTTTCTGCTGCCTCACTTCATCACTAGCATCAGCGATCGCTGCTAAGTGCACTTCTTGTTTAGAGCATACATATTTCTTAGCATTCTTGCAGTAATGGAAATTATGTAAGCCATGAACTTGAACTATATATATGCCTTGGTAGATTGTGTTTTTACCATGAAAAAGTGCAGGGATTTCTTACCCCCAACTCAGTGATAGCAGTCTCTGCTATGTGATCGGCTTTGGCCAATGAAATGTGTTAGCGACATTGGCTACTTCCAAACATAAGCTGGTTCTGCCATGTCTTTTCTGCCTCTGCCTCCAGACCATGCTCCTGACAGCAGCTGCTGTTTCAGCCCAGGTCAGAAAGGAAAGGTGACCCGGGCACCCCGTAATGGAAGTGAGCAATAAACCTTGGCTGTGGACACCACTAAGAACTTGGGGTCATTTGCTACCACAGCGCAATGTAGCCTGCGATGACTGTGGTATATGCAAGAAGATGTAGTGACTATGACATGATCCTTGCTCTGTCCTTCGTTCGATTAATTCATGTAAATCTGAAGCATATGGCTTTTAACTCAGAGTATTGGTACACTGGACTGAGTAGAATTTTTAGACCATCTTTTTGGAGGGTGAGGAAGAGGAAATGTATTTTACATACCAGCCAATTAACCATCTTGTTAAAAGTATTGATATGCAAAATTCCCAGCTCTTATTTTCAACATCAGGTGATTGCCTAAGTTTACTTTAGGCTAAAATGCAAGAATCAATTTCACTTCAATCAACTATTCATAAAAATTAAAATCTAGCCCTGGCTGGTTTGGCTCTGTGGATAGAACATCGGCCTGTGGATGGAAGGTTCTCAGGTTCAATTCTGGTCAACAGCACATGCCTGGTTTCCAGCTTAATCCCCAGTGGGGGGCATGCAGGAGGCAGCCAATCAATGATTCTCTCTCATCATTGATGTTTCTATCTCTCTCTCCCTCTCCCTTCCTCTCTGAAATCAATAAAAATATATTTTAAAAAGTTAAAACCTAGCAAGTCCCTCTCTGTGACATGCCCACCCTGCCTATTTATAAGTTTTATGTGAAGCCTTCTACAAATTCCTCAGGCTGATTGCTCTTACTCTGCATGTCCATACCACAAAACCTTGCCTCTCATAGAGGAAATGACTTATAATTTATAATTACAAGTTATACTTTACTGGGTGGACCATCCCTTGAAAGCAAGGACTGTGTCTTATCCAGCGCTTCATTCACATTAAAAATTCATTTGTACAACCATTCCTTCATTCAACAAATATTTACTGAATAATTAATATGTATCAGGCAATGTTCTTTGGGCTGGGAATCTAAGTGGTTAACAAAGTAAATATGTTCCTACCCTCATGGAGGAGACAGGCAATAAACAAGCAAAAACGAAATCCCAGAAGGTGCTTAAATACTATAAAAGAGAGGTACAAGGTGAAGTAATCACAGATAACGGCAGGTTTGTGGGTACAAACCCACCCAGGGGTATCAGGAAGGCTTCCGGAAGGAGGTACATTTACGACTTGAAGATAAAGGAGCCACTTGCAGGAAAAGCATCTCAGCCGGAAGAAAAAGGGAAACATGAAGTCTCCGGGCCTAGAAGGAGCTTGGCTTGTATCTCGTTTGAGGAATGCAAGGAAGTTATTGCAGAGCGACCCGAGGAGGACGTGGAGAGACAAGCGCTTACAGGACACAACAAGGATTTGGAGTTTATTCTAAGAGAAGCGGGAGGTTGCTGGTGGATTTTAAGTAGAAGAATAACATGATCCTGCTTATGTTTTAGGTTTTTCTCGTTCAGGTTATGGATGGGTTTGCGGGGAAGCAAGAAAAGAGGGGAAGGCAGCCGCTGAAACTGGCCGTGGGAACCGTGATCATAGCCAAGACCAAGGGGTTACCGTGCAAGTGGAGAAAGAGGGTAGATTTTGGATACATTTCAGACAAGAAATCAGGAGAGTTGCTAATAGCCTGAATTATGCGGGTGAGAGAAAGGGGGAAATCAAGGCGCGGTTCATGTTTTTGGCTGAAGTAAATGTATACTTGGAGGTGCTCTCAACTAAAATGGCTTTGACTGGGAAAGAAATAGTCTTAAGGCGGCGAGGAGGAAAGGATGCTATTTTGGACACCCCAAGGCTGAGGTGCCTGTGAGACAAGTCAGAGGAGGAGATGTTGAATAGGCTTTAGGATACATGAATCTCAGCAGAGAGAACTGTGGGCTAAGATTCAAACCTTGGAATTACTGGCACATAGATGATGTTCAAGGCCATGGGACTGAATGAGATCACTCAGGAGAAAGGCCCAGTCAGTGTTTACTGAGTGAATCCATGAGTGTCAAGAGGGGTAGAGGCTGTCGATTCCCTCGCTGAATGGGGTGAGGCCAGAGGAGACGTGGGCTTAGCAGTGGGGATGGCGGTGACTGCGCTGGGTTCGGATTTGTGAGTTGCAGGTGCTCCTCCTCCTGCCGTTAGAGATTTCCAGCAGGTGCTCACAGATGTGTGGGAGCTTCTCGGAGAACTCTAGCAGAAGAAAAGCGTGTAAGTGCCATTGGCCTCATGGGAGGTTGAGCGATGGAAATGGACAGGATGGCTGGGAAGGCCATGTAGAGCGAGGAGAGGAGGGTTACTGGTGGAAAGGCAGCGTCCAGAGTGGATGGAGAAGAAGGGACCTTTCAACAAAGAATGCCGGGAGTTGGGGCAGAGGTGGAGTGATGTATGGACCGAGGGTCGGAAAGAGTTCATTGTCAGCAGTGTCAGTTGCTACAGGGAATGGGGATAAGGTCATTGATTTGGCAAATTAAAGCTGACTTGGCAGTGGGTAGTCTCAGAGTCAACTTGGTGAACAGAGGCTGAAAGGCAGGCTCTGGAGAGGACGCCTTATTCTCCTAAGAGGCTTGGTAAGACCCGGGAAAGATGATTCGAGGGGAAGGTCGTCTGAGACGAGATTGTGCAGAATGAAGGCACGAAGAGGTCACTAACTCTACTGACTGAGAATGCCTATAGCAGGAGAGCAGTGACTACACGCAGGTTCCTCCTGGGGAGAGGGCTGGCTTTGCTTCGGAAAATACTTCAACGGGGTGTTTGGATTTGAAAGATGAGTCTCCAAGCAGAAAGACACAGCAAACTAAGGAAATAACCGAACTACTCTGCGTAAGAAGTGAACGGGAATTTGGGATCTGGGACAGACAGAGAGAGAGAAGCTAGAGGACAGGAAAAGAGAAAGGAAGGAGTGGTCATTTAAAAAGGGGGTGACATCCTAATCAGGTAAGGTGGTGTGGCATGTGTCCCTGTTCAAAGCCTGCTGCACCCACAGTCTGAGAGCTGAGTACGGGGGAGGGGGGGACGAGGGGGTCAGGGGGGCGTCCAGTCGTTGTATGGAGTGAGAAGGGGAGAGCTATCTCATTTGATAATAAAACGAGTCCCAAACTGAACAAATTCAGAGGCAGCCAGAAGCAGCCTCAACGTTCCCCCCTGAGGATCTTCGGAAAGAATGAGCTTTCCTTGACGAGAGGGTTTGGGGATATGGGCTAATTTCGTTTGAGCCTCAGAGGATAAGGCTGACTAATTAACATCAGAGTTTATGCATACTCTGGGCAAGATGTGGTATACCAAAGACTTCAATAGCTGGCATCTTGCTTATTTTTCAGAATGACACTAAAAGATAACTATTAGAGCCCTAGCCAGTTTGGATCAGTGGATAGAGCATCAGCCTGAAGACCAAAGGGTCCCGGATTTGATTCCAGTCAAGGGCGTGTATGGCAGATGCAGGCTCCTCCCCACCTGGGGCCCTGGTCGGGGCATGTAGAGGAGTCAACCAGTCAATGTGTTTCTCTCACATCAATGTTTCTTTCTGTCTTTCCCTCTCTCTTCACTCTCTCTAAAAATCAACGGAAAAATATCCTCAGGTGAGGATTAACAAAAACAAAGGCAACTATTAGAGTATTTTATAGCTCACATTTCCAGATGAGCAAAGTGTGACTCAGAGAGGCTGAGCAACTCATCCATGATCACGCAGCTTGCATTAATGAGGGGACTCAAACTCAGTTCTTCTTGACTCTGAGGCTCTTTTTATGTCACCAAACTGACTGTGGACTGGGCTGAGGGGAGGAAGTAGAAAGACTTGAAATCTTAATAGATTGAATGGGAGGAGGAGGAGGAGGATATAGAAGGAGGAGGAGGAGGAGGATATAGGAGGAGGAGGAGGAGGATATAGGAGGGGGA
>PVJC01037534.1:6553-17543 GCA_004026665.1 Murina feae | reverse complement strand
ACAACTGAGACTCAAAGAATCATCCAAATGAACCTTGTGTCTGTTCCCTTGCTGCTGTTCGGACCCGCTCTGCTGGCGCGTTTCCGGCCTCCGGGGAAGCCTATGGCAAGACCAATCACTCTCCCGGTCATTTTTATAAAAAAGTTTATTTTTAAATTAAATTTCCTGGAGTGACTGCGGGAGCCCCTTACACGTCCCGTGTGGTTTAGGATTCCCATTCAGGGTTCAAGTTCTGGAGGAGGCCGCACGCAAAATGAAGAGAGAGAGAGACTAGAAGAAAATTAATTTAGAATAATGGGGACCAGGCGTGGCATCTTTACCTCTAGTGGGTAAGATTGCCCACCACACCGGCCTTGCTCAAAGCTTTTATTAAGGCAAAGGGGAAAACAATCACATCCTTATCCTAAGGGCATGAAACTCCAACAACAAAGAGGCAACAAGGATTTACATATCAGTAACAGAGGTGGAGGGCTACTTTAACTATCAATGTCTCCATCTAAATGATGGGTGAATAGCTCCCCCACTATTCAGGGGAATTAAGGTCGACCAGCCTTCAGGCACATTTCTCTACGAGTGACAATGACTGGTCTCTGGCAAGTGACATTGGTTAATAAAATTATATAGGTTTCATCTTCTGGTCACTTAAAAAAATAGACTATTTTTTAGAGCAGTTTTAGGTTCCCAGCAAAATTAAGGATACAGTACAGTTCCCATACAGCCCTGTCCCCACGCGTGCACAGCCTCCCCACTGTCAGCATCCTAGTCCCCGCACACCATCACCCATGGACACAGTTCACCGTTCGCCTGGTTTTATGGAATTTATTTTTTCTACCTCCATCCCCTAGCTGCACTTCCTACCCATTGCCCCTGTTAACGAAAAACCAATGAAACCTGTAGAGAATTTTGTGAGTTTATTTGAGCCAAAATGTTGACATATGCTGGGAAGCAGAACCTCAATGAATTGAGATAATGCTCTGGAGAATGGGAGTTTACACAGTGTTTTTATAAATTTACCATCAAAAAGAAAACACGTAAGTGGGTTACATGAAATTCATTGGTGATAGATTAAGGAGGTGGGATAAAGCAAAGCGGGGAAATCCCTGGGATTGGATAAAAAGCAAAATGACGTACACATACCCAGGTGGGTGTGGGATCAATTAACATGATAATGAAGGAACCTGTGGTATCTGTCCTGGCACCCAGCACATTTGGCTCAGTAAAGATCAAAGGTGATTCCCGTCAGGGAAAACACTGGCTCAGGATGTGGCCACCCACCATAACCTGTTTGTAGATAAATATCTAATTTTCAGACCATCTTTGTGATCACTCTAGGTCTCTGAGCCTGTGGGAATGCCATGCAGGCCTCCGCTGAGCCTTTTCAGGCTAGCATGTGGCTCCTTTTGTCCACACCCCATAGGTGCCCTCTTAATATAGTTAATGCGTATGGCCTTTCAATCTACTCTCCATACATGCATTTACATTTGTGTAGGTCCTTAAAAACACATACAAGTGATTCATGTGCTTTATTTTATATGCATTTCGCTCTGAGCTTCTGGGAAGACTCTCAAAGCCACACTTTTTCATAAAAATTGTGTGCACTCCCATGGAAAACTGCATTGCCTCTAGCACATTCTCCCTGGGTTCTCTGATTCTGATTCAAAAAGAGCTGTTTTATAACTAGAGGCTTGGTGCATGAAATTCATGCACAGGGGCAAGCGGTCCCTTAGCCCTGACTGGGTCCTCTCTCAATCTGGAATCCCTTGGGGGATGTTGGGCCTACACCGGCATTCAGACATCCCCCTCCCAATCCAAGACACTGCATGCACCAGTGACCATACTTTTCATACGGGTGAAAGGCATCTTGCTGTTGTATGGGCAGCTACATTTTTTGCCCTGATTATAAAAAGTAGTACATAACATGATCCTTCTAAGGCAGTAGTGCCATTTCCCCCATCTTATGGGTGAAAAACTGAAGCAGAGAGAAGTTAAGTAGTTGGCTTTGTCACACAGTTGTAAGTGTCAGAATCAGGGCTGACCACAAAATGTCCAAGCCAGAGTCCATGCATGTCATTGCTACATCATCCTGTTTTTTTCAGTATTAGGGTAGCCTTGCCAGATTTTAATTTTTAAATCTAAGAGACTGTTCCCAATATATAGGGTGGAGTCCCTAGGTCTGGCCAGCAATCAGGGCCATCTGTGGGGCGACAGGTGAGTGGGGTAATCAGGGACGTCCTGCTGGCACCAGTCTTGTCTGTTGGCCTGGCACCACCCGCTGGCTGGACCCACCCCCTGATTGCTGCCACAGGTCATCTTCCTCTGGGGGGCGGGCAATGTGCATCATAGCAACCAGTGGTTCTGCCTGTCATTCCACCCTTCAGTTGATTTGCATATTAGGGTTTTATTATATAGGATTCTGCAAATCATAGGTAATTGATAGACATACAAATTCTATGTTTCTTCCTCTCTTGTGGGAGGGATGAAACTCCACAGTGGCGAGTCTCCCCATGCAATTCATTTCAACATTTCTTTACTCCATATAGGAAGTTTTCATCGGTATTCTTTAGAAGCTGCATTTATAACAAGGAACTGAAAGCTGTGCTAGCCTACCAACTGTGTTGAAACTACAATCTAGAAAGCAGTGCCCTCAGACAGAACTTCCGGGGATGATGGCAATGTCCCACATCATCCCGTCCAGCACAGCAGCCACCCGCCACGAGAGGACATGAGCATCTGACACTCGGTGGCCAGAGCGACCAAGGACCTGAATCTTTCTCAGGGAATTTTAATAGACTTTAATGTACATAGGCACGTGGTTAATGGCTAACCTATCAGGTGACGCAGTTCTAGAGGACTGAGGTAAATTGTAATAAAACCCGGGCCTCTCAGAGGGCACAGATTTCTGTGTTGTGGCTGTGAATGTCAAAACTGCAACTTTGTCCATTGTCTGAGGTACAATATTCAGAACATGATTGTGCTTCAGGTTAAGAAGGACACTTTAAAAACATCCCACAACGTAAGTCATAAAGGGAACATGCGTGGGTTTACCTACATTGTCGAATGCTGGCTTCCCAAATATCAGAAACAGAGCTTTCCCCCGGCAACAGGCTGTGTTGAGAAGCCAGCGTTCAACAGTCTTATTTTGAATATTGACCTTTAGCCAATGGACAGAGACATTCTCATGCATCATCTGGTCAGCTGGCAAAGCTTTCAGTTCCTGGTCATAAACTTAGATTCTCAATGCGGATGAAAACGTTTTGGAGCACACGGTACTTTTACACCTGGGTAGGTTGACTTATAGTTCCCATTTAATTAAAGCAGGTTTTCCTCTTAACGAGAGAATCACACTTCCGATTTTTAAATATTCCTTTCTCAAAGAAAGGGCTCACGCCCGGCCATTGTGGCTCAGTGGTCAACCTATGAACCTGGACATCACCGTTTGATTCCCGGTCAAGGTACATGCGTGGTTTGTGGGCTTGATCCCCAGTAGGGGGTGTGCAGGAGGCAACGGATCAATGATTCTCTCTCATCATTGATGTTTCTCTCTCCCTTTCCCTTCCTCCCTTAAATCAATAAAAATATATTTAAAAAAAGAAAGAAAGGGCTCAGTTATTTTGGTGCCCCAGTCCTTTTGCCTTTTTTTTTTTTTCCTGGAATCTCCTCTGCTGCCACCTTGTCCTTGGGCCCCACCAAGGGCAAGTTCGGTCCATAGGGATGGATGATGGGGACACTCTGAGGGAGCTGGGTGGCTGGGAGCTGCTCCGCAGTGGGCAAAGCCTGGAGGTGTGTTGAAGACAGAATTCAAATGCCCACCTCAGCTATGACATCTGTGTGAAACCCCCGGCAAGGCCCCGGCCTTCACTGTAGCTCAGCCTCCACAAAGAAAAACTGCTAGAGGCTGGAGATGCGCTCTGGGGGCCCTCCCCATCAGACCAAGGAGCATGAGCAAACAGCGCTGACGGTGTAGGGCAGACAGGCAGGGCTCACACACTGAGTGAGAGCAGCCAACCCGGCTCTCACAGACTATCCAGAGAGGAACGAAGAGTGTCCACAATAGGGCAGTGACAAAACAGCGCGAGATCAGGGCCTAAGGGTGCAGCCAGGCGCTGAGCACCCATGACGGGGTGGTGGTGGGGGTTGTGCTGGGGAGGGTGTCGGGGGGTGGCTGCACACTCCAGTTCTCTGCACCAGCTTCTAGCAGGAACCCCCTGTGGCCCCACACTGTGTGGAGGCATTCCAGAGGCTGGGGAAGGGACACACGCCAGCACAGTCTGAGGCAGAACCACAGTGGCAGTCAGGAGTGGGGACTAGGCTCGTTGGGTGGGTACACGTGGTGGGGTCTGGACTCAGGCCGGGGCCTCTGACTCAGCCAAGACGTCCAGGTAGGTGAGGGTAGTGGAGCACTCTCCTGAGCCCCATGGCAGGACACAGGGTCAGACAGGTAGCAGCTGCAGACCCCTCCATGTTTTCCCTCTAACCTGGCAGCATCCTGGTGCCTAGTGACAGCTTGGGCTCCAGGCCTTCTGGTCGTTGGCCTCAGAAACTCCAGCTCCCCATCTCCTGTTTCCTGTGGCCACTCTCCTCCCTAGGGCTCCTAGGGCCCAGGTGCAAGGCAGGACCAGGGCAGGGAGGTTCAGGGGCAGGTGGGGTCCTTGTGATGAGTTAAATGTAACTTTGCTCTCTAGCCTGCTTTAGTCTACTTGAATAATGAGGAAAATAAACTTAGCTGTCTGGCCTTGTAGGCCAGAGACAAGATACGCCCATACTCTCATGCCATGCCAGATGTATTTTTTAATTGAATAGAACTGTGTTGTTTTCAAGGCCACCAGCGAGATAACCAATAACGAGTTAAAAGTCAGTGGGAAATTTTCAAGTCTGTTTTCCCAGCCGAGCCCCCCAGTTACAGTTCTCTGTAAACTGACAAGATATCAAGTCAAGGCCCTGATTGTGTTTGTGGTTTCTGTGAATAAAAGTTTGCTTAGCACCAAGGTCGGGACCATTAGAGGTGAAGGGCTCCCTGCATGGAGGTGCCTGTATAGTCCAGCGCAATAAATCCTCGCTTGCTGCTTAAGACCTGATTAGAGTCGGTGGTCTTAGTCTCACAAATGCTGGTCCACAACAGTCCTGAGCAGAGGAGAGTGTCCGTTCATTTAGGGAGGTGAAGCAATCTCTCCAGAAGAGGACGGCCCGAAGACTGATCACACAGAAGGAGAGCAAGGTTCCAACCAGATGGGAAACCAGCGGCTGAATCCCACACCCGCTGGGATATCCCTGTAGGCTGTGTGCAGCACAGCAAGCAGACCTTCGCTAACTAGTCACTTACATGGCTGCAATCAGGTTCTTTCTGTTTTGTTTTGTTTTTCATCTTCATCCGAGGATGTTTTTTTTTCATTGATTTCTACAGTGAGTGGAAGAGAGGGAGAAGGTGGCGGGCGGGGGGAGGGGAGGGTAGAGAGAGAGAAACACCGGTTGCCTCCTGCATGCGCAGACCAGGGCTGGGGAACCGGTAACCGAGGTATGGGCCTTTGACCAGGAATCAAACCCATGACCCTTAGGTAGGCAGGCCAATGCTCCCGCCAGTGAGCCAAACTGGCCAGGGCTGCAATTAGTATTCTTTATACCCAACCAAACTATGTTCTTAAACAATACTTTCTTTTTTGTTGTTGTTAGTTGTCGAGTGTTTACAAACAGGTTTTGTACATATAGTCTGTCTACATTTTTAAAAATTTTAGATTTCATAAAAGTTGTGAAGTTATTAAAGGGAGTTTCCAGATACCCAGTTTCCACTCTTAGTAATATCTTACATGAACATGGCATATTGTCACAATCAATCAATCATGACACATACTTCATTCAGATTTCCTTATCTATGACCTAATGTCCTTTTTCTGTTCCAGAATCCTGTCTAGGATACTTGGTGACATTTGGTTGTCATGTCTCTTTAGGCCTCCCTTGGCTACACCAGTTTCTCAGAATTTCCTTCTTATTTATTTACTAGGGGCCCAGTGCACAAAAATTTGTGCACTCAGAAGGTCCCTCAGCCCGGCCTGTGCCCTCTCTCAGTCTGGGACCCCTCTGGGGATGTCCACCTGCTGGCATGCCTTGTCAGCCTGGGTGAGGAGCTAATGGCTGTTTGTAGGCTGTCCAAGCCCCCCAGTGTGGACCCTCACCCCACTGGGGTGTGGCCAGCCTGGGTGACGGGCTGAGGGCCGTTTTCAGCCTGCCCACAGTCACTTCAGGGTTTGAGTCCCTACTGGGGTACTGGGCCAGCCTGAGTGCGGGGCTGATGGCTGTTTGCAGGCTTCAGCTCCAAGGCTTCTATAATTGAAACAATGTTGCAACTATGTTGTTGCCTTGAGCACAGAGAGACTCAGCCAGCCGGCAGACAGTTTACTCCTGGTGCAACAGAAGCCTGCTATTTACTCTAGCTCCATGACTGCCAGCCTCCATCTTGGCTGGGTAAATTTGCATACAGCTGCTCTGATTGGCTGGTGGGCGTGGTTTAGGCATCCCAAAGAAACGGCCAATTTCAATATTACTCTTTTATTAGATTAGATTTTTTTTAGTTTTAGAGAGAGGAAGGGAGAGGGAGAGAGGGATAGAAACATCAGCGATGACAGAGAATCATTGATCAGCTGCCTCCTGCACATCCCCTACTGGGGATCGAGCCCACAACCCATGCATGTGCCCTGACCAGGACCTGAACCTTGACCCCCTGATTCCTGGTTTGATGCTCAACCATTGAGCCACACCAGCTGGGCGAATTTCCTTATTTTTGATGACTTTGGCAGTTCTGAGGAGGACTGGTCAGATATGTTGTAACGCACCTCATTTGAGAGTTGTTTGCTGTTTTTTTCTCTTAGGCTTAGGGGTTCGGGGGAGGAAGATCAAAGAGTAAAGTGCCATTCTCATCACATCCTAGTAAGGGTACATGCTATCAACACAATAGTCACTGTTGGTCTTACCCTTTATCACCAGGCTGAACTGGTGCCAGGTTTTTCCACTGTAAGCTGCTCTTCCCCCCACTTCCATTCCCTGTTCTTTGGAGGGAAGTCACTAAGGACAGCCACACTTTAGGGATGGGGAGTTACGCTGCCCCTCGTTAAGGGCCGAGTGTCTACATAAATTATTGGGATTCTTTTGCATGAGAGTTGTTTATTCTCCCCACTTATTTGTTCAATCATTTACTTACATCAGTGTAAACTCATGGGTATTTATTTTATATTTTGGGTTATAATTCAAAGCCACTTTATTTTGTTACTCAGGCTGTTCCAGCTTTGGCCATTTTTTTTCCTCCATACATTTTTACACACACACATTATTATTATTATTTTTAAATGGCTGTGTATTTTTTAAAAATATATTTTATTGATTTTTTTTTAAAGAGAGGAAGGGAGAGGGATAGAGAGTTAGAAACATCGATGAGAGAGAAACATCGATAAGCTGCCTCCTGCACACCCCCTACTGGGGATGTGCCTGTAAAAAAGATACATCCCTTGACTGGAATCAAACCTGGGACCCTTCAGTCTGCAGACTGACACTCTATCCACTGAGCCAAACCAGTTAGGGCTATACACACATGATTAAAACAAGATGATGTTTTCTCTTTTCACCCATTCACAAATGCCTTTAATCAACACCAATGGAGTGAGCACCATTAGGGAGTGAGAACTGAAGATATGGACATGACATTGAGCCCCCTTCCTTGCCTTCTCCTCCCACAACCCAACTGACCCACTGCCTCCTGCCCTCCCCTCTGAGAATCCCCATTCAGGGTTCCCTTTCCTCCCTCCCACCTCCCCTGGACCCCACCTTTCCCAGGGACCATCCTTACAGTTCCTGGAATTGAAACTCTGTCCTCCCAAACCTCCTAGAGTAAAAGCACATCGCTGACCTACCCTGCCTGGGAGTGGGCCCCCTGGCTCACCCAGGGTAGCAGAGGGATTCAGGACTGTGGTCAGGCACCAAGGGTCCCCAAGCGTTCATAGGCTGCACAGAGGGACAGAAAAGGGAACCGCTTCTTTTGCACCATGGTTTCTTCTTGGACATTCTCGGAGGTTCCACCGCAACGATGAAGGAGTGTGATAGGTGGATGGTATGGAGAGATAAAGATGGGGAGAAGTTAGGCCAAAAGAAGCAACTGAGTCAGAGCTGAGGTCTCCGGGCCAGAGACAGACCCTCAGCTGGTGGCCCCCTACCTGGGCCTATCTGCTCCTCCCTCCCCTCACCCACAGAGCCTGCCTCTCGGGCCAACCACTTCCCCAATCAAGGTGTTGGGCTTTCTCAGTTCTCCCTTTTCAGAGGTGCTGGGAAGCTGGGGCAGAATTAGGTCCAGCGTCTGGTTCCCTCTCCCCCGAGGCCTCCCCTTTGCTTCTGTCCGCCACCGACAGAAACAGGTTGGGGGTGGCATGGCCTGGGGACCCCCGTGCCTCCTTCTGCCACCTGTCCTGCTGGTATTCCTGGCCTCAGGTGAGACGCAGGCAGTAAGGGAGAGAGCTGGGGCAGGGAGCAGGGTGGATCTGTGACCAGGGGGCTGGCTTTGGGGACCATTTTCTGGGTGTGGGCATCAGAAGTTGGTCCCTCTCCTTCCACACCCTGTGACGGGGGTGGCTGGGTCCAACCAGGACCCTGACATGAGGGCTTGTTCTCCAGGTTCCCAGGGACAGCAAGTTTTGCCTGAGGAGCTCCATGAGGTGGCAGGGCAGGCACTCTCCGTGCGATGCCAGTACTCTCTCAAGGGAGGACCCTACAGGCAGAAAACCTGGTGTCGGCAAACATCTCCAAATAGGTGTACCAGGTTAGTCACCAGCTCTGAGCCCAGAACAGTAACCCAGGATTCTCGATACATGATCTGGGACGTGCCAGATGCCGGTTTCTTCAACATCAGCGTGGCTCAGCTGACTGAGAAGGACTCCGGGTTCTACTGGTGTGGACCCTACAACGCTTCTGAAAACACCGTATTTGTTCTCAGAAACATCAGCCTGCTGGTGTCTCCAGGTAAGCTCCTTTCTTGAGGAAATGGCCCCTCTCTCCCCAGGTCTGGGGAAACACCGCTCCAGATGTCCAAGGGGGTTGAGCCCCCTGTCTCCAGAGAAGGGCTGTCACCTTTGTTCCTTTCTGCCCATTGCGGCTCCCGCTGGTGGGAAGAGATGCTTAGGACTCTCTCTATGACTCTCTTTTTCTTACACGCACACACCAACACCTCTGGTGTACATACCTTAGTCACAAGTCACCCCTGGCCAAGGGACCCCGAGGGACTATCTCTGGGTCGTCTACTTCCTCTCATAGCGTTGGGACCAGACCCCATTCTGTCTTCCGGCCTCCGGAAAGTCATTGCCTACATTCTGTTCTCTTTAGCCCTGACCCCTTCTCCTATGTGGACCACCACCTGGCCCTTGGAAAGGACAGGGAGGTCAAAGGTCTCAGTGCAAAGAGAGGACAAGGGTGGCCAGGTAGCCTGGGAAGCTAAGACTCAGGGAAGGGGACACCACGGAGGCCTGCTTCTGGGGGCTGAGCCTCTGGGCCTGGGCTGGTGTGAAGCTGGATTCAGGGCTTAAGACCCAGGGAGGAAAATGTGCCCCATTTGATCTGACCAGGAAGACAGCCATGGAGGGGCGGGGTGTCCCAGGAGGCAAGTCTGTCCCAAAAGACCCTGTACCTGCGTGTCCCAGCTCAGCCCCTTGCTTATCACCCGCTCAGGGAGAAACTCCTCTCTCTGGGCCCAGTGCCAGCCTGGCCTTAGTGGGTTGTCATGATCCCAAGCCCCAGTTACCCCTGGCCCACCGGGTCCTAAGGGTCTGTCTCCTCTGTACTTTCTTCCCAGGGTGTGGAGGTTAATCCCATGCTATATTTTGGTCTCTGAGCAGCCATATTTTTTTTGTCCTTCTCAGTTTTGATCACTTCTCCAGAGGGGACCTCTGGTCCACTTTCCCTCAATGGATCTGAACTCAGGTAGGTCAGGAGTCTCACCAGGAGAGAGGGTCCTGGGAGGGATGACCAGGTAGCTCATGCAGCTCAGAATCAGGAAGAGGAAACCCAAGGTTCTTTCAAGATGACCGAGGCCCAGAGACGCCCCAGGGGCTCAGATCCAGAGTTGGGGAGAGAGAAATGGGAGGATGATACAGGTCATTAACTTTGGAGGAACTGTAGGGAGGGCAGCCATGGATTTCCGGAATGAGATCAAATGGAACCAAAACAAGGTGGGAGCTGGACGCTGTGTGGGTGTGTGCTGAATGGTGGGCATGTCTGGGGCACAGTGGCTGGAGCCATAGCAAGAAACAGGTGACAGGACACTTTTGATTTCTGCTCTTGACTCTTGCAGTCATGCACCTTGAGACCGTCATGGCCTCCCCTTCGCCACAGAAATAGGCTGCAACAGCCCAGGTCACAGGTGCACCAGGGGGCCATGAGGCACAGCAGAAGCAGTGGAGTGCTGATTGAAAACAGATGGCCCACTGCCCATGGATATTTGCTCCCTAATTCCTTTCTTCTCTAAACTCCAAGGCAGGTGGCTTGTCCACTAGAGGAGTATTTCCCAAAGAGGTTGAAGTTGAAATCTGGGCTAGAAGACGGGAATAGTAGCAATGTGGGTACCCAAGGGGGTGCCCTTGTGTTCTGGGGTTTATCCTTCCATGTTTAAAACTCCCTAGATAGAAGGGTTTACCCATGACCATATTGGTATATGCTAACAATGAAGTTTTGTTGTAAATTAAAAAAGAATAGACTGTCAGTTGGATTTTAAAAATTTGTCTATAAGGGATACACTAGAAAACAATTTTAAAAGGTTAAAAATAAAAAGTTAAAAATATACACCTGGCTAATATAAAACAAAATAAGCTGCAATAGTTATCTTAATATTGAACAAAATGATAGAATTTAAGAAAAAATATTATGAGACAGAGATTTATAATAAGTGCTGATAAGAGGCACACTTCAATAAGAAAATAGACCCAGCATAAATATATATGTACCTGCATGAATGGCCATAAAGTAT
>PVJC01037533.1:0-17164 GCA_004026665.1 Murina feae | reverse complement strand
AGGGAGCAGGAAAAGGCTGGCCTGACCACAAGGCGGGGTTTTCCCTGCTTTCTGGTGGCTGGAGGAAGATGGGCAGTAGGCAAACTTGGGAGACAGGCAGCACCCAGCCCTGGCCACAGCTCAGAAAAGAGAACAACATGCAGGGGAGGGCAAGAGTCTGAAAGATCAACATAGAGGGGGTGCCTTCTCCAAGCCCCGATGGTGTCCCTGGGGGCAGGCCCCCAGCAGGTAGACACACACAGGAGGACTGCTCTGAGCCTCAGATGCAGCTAGGGGCAGGTCCCCAGGGACCACACACACACACACTCACACACGCACACACAAAAGGCACCTGGCAGACTGGGGCCATCATAGGACATCCACTGAGGGGTTTCAGACTGTGAGAGGGGGCAGGATGGGCTGAGGGACCCCACCCTCCCCCTGTGCACGAATTTCGTGCACCAGGCCCCTAGTAAAGAAATAAAACTGTTTCTAACATGATGTTACAGATGACCAAAGAAACACCAAGCATGCTTCCTAGAGAAAGGGAGGGACCCCATTTATTAACACTAGTGGACTCTGGAAATAATTTCCAAATCAGAGTGAAGAAACATGCAGAGGGCTTCACTTTTTATAACCTTCTGGGGCTCTTTGTCTTGCAGATATGATTCTTCCCCCTTTCATGGGCTTACAGGAAGGCCCCCAGGTGTTGGGGGTCCCCAGACCATATCTGATTATCTATCCTGGGGCCAGCGATAACAACCTCCCCTCCCCCAGGGCAGTGCATTGTTCACAGTTTTTATGGCCCGACACACCAAGACCAGTTTCCTCCTCATCCCCTCCCTCTCCCCTTGTCCAACAACCTTCTTTTAGCCTGTGGAGCAACAAATCTGCAAGGGGTGTTTCTGATATCCAGGTGTTTAGTCCTACAGCATTGAGAGCAGTGGGGGTGGTCAGGATGATGGTATGTGGTCCCCTCCAGATAGGAGTCAGTTCTTGGGTGGTCTTTACCAAAACAGAGTCACCAGGTTGGAGGCAGAATGTCTTGGATGTGCTTCTGGGTAGACTGTAAAGCCTGTAAGAACTTGAGTAAAAATTAGTTATGGATTCCAGCCTTTACTCACCAGAATCTGTAGAGGCCCCATTGGTTTTCAGGGCAGCCTTCCGGACCACTTTGCCTGTGGCTCAGTTCCCTCTTGCCTCTGTGGAGTCCCCATACCCTGCAACAGCACCCCGCACATGAGCTGCTGCAATCACATACTCGCCATCAGCACAAATTGTCACTGATTCTTCTCTTGCCCACCAGACAGCCTGAACAAGGGCAATCAACATGGCCTTCTGTGCTGAAGTCCTGCGGGCTAGCGCCTGAGATCAGATGGTTCTGTCCAAAGCAACCACCACCGCCCCTGCATATCTGATTCCTCCCTGGACAGAACTGCTCCCGTCCATGAATAGTACCTCATCTGGAGATGCCAGTGGGGTGTCAGTGAGGCCCAGGTGGGTTGTCTTTACAAAGTCGTTGACCTCTAAACAGTTATGTTGAGATTCATCACTGAGGTCATCACCGGGAAGGAGGCTGGTAACAGAAGAGCCTGAAGCTGGATGACTCAAGCATTTGACATCCAGAGCTTTGGTGTGGTCCCAAGCAAAGCCTCAACCAAATAGTTGTGGCTTCTACCTCCCAGAGCTAAGCAGGCTAACCCAATGCAGCAGGGTTGAGTCTCTTGGACAAGTAGGCTACTGGTCTTTTCCAAGGCCCAAGACTTTGGGCGAGAACCCCTTTGGCTATGCCCCTTGTCTCACATACACATCTGGTAGCACTAGTTGGCCCATCGGCCTTGTTCTGCTCATGTCTGTCCAACTGCCTAATATATTATTTCAAGGATCCTGGCTCTGAATTCTTTCATGGAAAATTGGCATTGAAATTCTCTTCTGTAATTACTTTCTTGCTGAGATGGGTCAGAAGTTTCTCTCAGAGCCAAGAGATGCTTGCTATCTGTCAGAGGGATGATGAGGCCTGGGAACAGAAGGAGGTGGGCTTTTGACCTGGCAGAGACAAACTGTAGCAATTAGAATAGTAAGAGTCACAACATTCTTGTCTCTCTGGAGCCATGTCCATGAAGATGCGGGCATCATTTAAGTCTATTATACAGTTTTCTGTAGGCCACTGTCAGGGCTGTGTGTGGCGGCTGGTTCCTCTTTCCAGCCACAAACACATTCTGTCCAATTCCCCAAAGTGTATGCTGGCATGAAAGAAAGTTGCTTCATTGTACACAGGTAGCTTAACCCCTATCCAACTGGGCTTAGACCTCTGCCTAGCCAACTGCAGTCTACAAGTTTAATATGCAGCCTTTGGTCCGGTGCTCCCAAACCAGTGGGGTCTCGGCCACTCCTTTAGTCAGACTTCTCCTCTCTTGGAGAATCTCAAAGTCCTGAAGGCTCCCTCCTGGGTCCAGGAGGTGGGCCTTTCCTTTGCCCTTTTGTTAACCCGGTTTACTAGTTATAGGGTCCTGTCATAAGCTGCCAGTCGAAAACAGCCAGAGTTGCAGTTAGAAACAGCCCTGCATTTTACAAAGTGCTCCTGTGGTAGTGGGTTGGGTACCAGGCCCCTGCCTTTGTACCCATCCCCTGTGGCAGAGCAGCAATCAAGCCTCTCCCAAGGGAGTGCACTGGAAGGGGATACCAGCTCCTCCTCTGCTAGCAGCAACAGGTACTGAATCCTTTCAGTACATTTGACCAGCTTCATTTCTGGCCACTTTTACAGATTTCAGGGCCCATTGTCTTCTTTTAACCAGCAAGCAAAATAACACTGGCCTGCATTATTTCCTATTGTGAGTTAGAGGAAGACAATTCCTACAGAGGGGAGAAATAGAAACAGCAGGAGTTTCAGAGAAAACTACAGGCCATCATTGTAGTAGCCTTTCTTTCCTCCTGGAGGCTGGAGTCCAACCTGTGGAGGAAAATGACTTTTAGTCAGCCTGGAAAAGAAGGCAGAGGATTGCAGGGTGCAGGAAAATTTTACTAAAAGCCTGGAGGGTCTCCTGAAATAAAATATCCTTAATTCAGCACAGGCAGGAGGCAGGGCCCATAAATCTCTCCACCCTGTGGAGTTGTGAGCCCCATCCCTGAAAGTCCCAGTCAGACAAGAAAAGCCACAAATACCTTTAAATCTACCCCAGAATTCGAAATTTCAAACTAACACAGCAAAATCACAGAGCAACCCAAAGTCCCTAGTACACAAACATATATATATATATATATATATATATATATATATATATATATATATATGAATCATTTTAGAAATAAGCAGAAAGTCACATTTGGATTCTATAGAAATGTTTTAGGCAACATACATCTGTAGTTCTTAAGGAGATGAAAAACATTAATAACTTAAGAGAATTAACACTCAAAAAAAAAGCATGACTATATGAAAAGTTATACTGAGACAGTTATCCACAAAATTTATTTTCTAAATAGATTCACAGCTTGGTTTCATTGTCTGACACCCCTGGTTGTGGTCAGATGACTGAATTCACAGTTCTGTTGGTCAGAAATCTAGCATCTGTGGCTGGGTTTTCTGCTCAGGATTTTATAAAACTTGAATAAAAGCACTGGCCAATCTGCATTCTCATCTAAAGACTAGGGAAAAATGTGTTTTCAAGGTCATTCTTGTTGCCATAATTCAGTTCCTTATGATTGAAGGACTAAGGTCCCTGAGGTCTCATGCATTCCTTGTCATGTGGGCATCTCTATCTTCAGGCCAAAATGGTCCATTATATACTTCTGGTTCTTCCAATGTCTGATGTCCTTTTCGACAATGAGATAGAGAAAACCCTCTTCTATTAAAGGGCTCAACTGAGTCTGTCAGGGCCCCTGAATTATCTGCCTAACTTAAAGACAACTGATTTGGAACTTTAATTACAATTGCAAAAGCCTTTCAAAGCAGAACCTACATTAGTGTGTGACTTAATAACAGGGGGAAAGTGTGTGTGCAGTGTTTGAACTCTGGGGGCCTAGAATCTTTAGGTGACACCATTGGAATCTTCCTATCATACCACACTATGGCTATAAACACATTAAATATTGTTCATGTCCTATACTCTCTCCAAGAGATTCATAAGCTAAAAAAATTATAAAATATGTTTTTATTGATTTTAGAGAGAGAGAGAAAGGGAGGGGAAGAGAGAGAGATAAAAACATCAGTGAGAGAGAAACATTAATCAGCTTCCTCCTGCAAGACCCCTACTGAGGATCGGGGCTTCAACCCAGGAATCCAACCAGAGAACTCTTGGTGCATGGGAGAACTCTCACTTCATAATCTACACTCAAGTATTCAGTACACGCTATAAGAAGTTCTACACCAAAATAACAACAGCAATGAAAAAAAACTACTTAAACTTTTTTGTGTGTGACCACCAGCTCTTTTATCTTATTCTCCTACTAACAGGTTGCTGTCACCCTCTGGGTGATATTAGGTACATTCTCTTCTCCACCTCCAGGAAAATATTTTATTTGCTCAAGCAAGGTGTAAGGATGATTGGGAAAGGGGAAAGTATTAAATTATTATTATAACTAGAGGCCCAGCACACAAAATCACGCAAGACCCGGCCCTCCCCCACCACCATGCCATAGGACCCCGGACTCTGTCCCACCACCACCACGGGACACCAGACTCCCTCCCGATGCCTCTGCAGGACCCATCACTGCACCTCCTGATGAGTCTGGTCAATGGTCATTATGGCGTTACAGAGCTACAGCCACAGGTCTTTTATAATATAGATTATTGTTATTATTATCAAGGAGAGAGGTATTTCTTGGAACCCAAGGTGAAAGGTTTATCTTATTCAGAAAAACAATTGCCAGAAAACTGTGCAGCACTAAGTCTCCAGTCCCTCAGCAGCCATGCTTAGACAGAGCTCAGTGGCATTATTGCTTTAATAACTACTGCCTTCTCTTATCTTCACATTTTATGGTTTGTTTTATAATGTTACTGAATTTGTCATTACCCCATCCACATCTGACATAAAATTTAAAAATTAATGCAGAAAGATGTAAATCATGTTTTAAAGTTATCTCAGGGACAGTTAGAATTTTTTCTTATCTAAGCACAAATACTTCTAATTTAATTTAAATTTAACTTTAAATTTTTAAATTTCCAGTAAATAAGATTTTGAAACAAATAAAAGGTCAATGTAACATCAGAATGGTATGCTATATAGTTTTATTTGATAACATGATACTTTTAATTTAAGCACAGTATCAAAACAGAAATTGAATGTTTATCTCCACGTGGCAGGTAAATATTTGAAATGGAATAACCCTAAAATAGAGATGATTCTTAAATGGAGAACTGGACTTACATTTAAAACTGTTTTCCACTCTAGATAAATAGTGTCTTGTTCAATAGAGAAGAATTTTGTTACTGCCCAGCATTCTTGCTATCTCTTTTGACAAACAAAAGAAAATGGTATCACAGGATGTATTATGAAACTTGTAGAGCCTGAATATTGGAATAATAATAAGTTACTGTTATATGGGTGGCTTCATCACCCAAACGAAGGCACTAATATTTTATTTAGAAGCTAATTAGTATACAGCTCTCTTTATGTGTGTAAAAGAGAACATCTGGATACAATAAAAGCTTAAATTCTTGTTTTCTAGTAATCTAAAAATGATTCCACCTGATATCAACAAACACTGGAAATCTATTATGCGAGCACTATGAATTTGTACAGTTTATATTACAATTTGAAATATATCTATAGTTAAGTCTTTTTAATGGAGACTAACTTCTCTTAAATGACCTGTTGGCACCATGGCAAACATGCTTGGAAAGTCAAACATTGAGCTCAGAGTACATTAATGGCTCAAGTATTTTGCATACCACTCCTATCCTCTATCTCTTAGAAACGTTACCACATTCAGCTGACAGAGGGAAAATGAGGTCTAAGAAGGGTGACTTGCCAGACTTTATTAAAGTGAAGTATGTAGGAGGCATTGCTACCATTCAAGCACTCACATTTCCTTAGTGCACTCATCTGGCATGATTCCATTTTTATGTCCTGAACTCTACAGGCTGAATGAATGCATGACTGCTATATCAGGCAGCCTGCGCAAAATACTTGACTTCAGCAAATCTTTGACAAGCCCATTCATTAATCTTTGTTTCATAATTCTCACCAGTATGCACACCCTGCCTTTCTGTTTCTATCTGCAAGTAAATTGATTTTTAAGAAAATGAAGAGGTCAGCAGAAGATGTTGGAGCACACATTTTTTTTTTTTTTCCTGTTGAACCAATCAGTAGACCTGGACAGCAATGTCAATGGTTAAAATTAGTAGACTCTGTCCCAATTTCAACAGAATCATCAATATACACTAGAAACAATAGTGTTTGGATGCCCATATAGTAACAAAAACAAGTACATTTAACGTAAAGACATGAAAAAAGTTTAGCCTACAAACATTAAAGGCCTTAAAACAGAGTGTATAAAACAGACTTCAACTGTAGTGAGATTTACAAATAATGTCGGATTTTCAGGTCTAAAGAAAAATTACTAGCGTTCTCTTTCCTGTAACAATGCATTAGGTAACTTGAACAAACCCAAATAATAAAAACAAATAGAAAAGCTTGAAAATATAAACTGAAAATACATGCTGTAATATTTATAGCTAGCAAGGTAATAAGGCATTCAGAGTCGGGATCTGAGAGGACAAAAAAACCACGAAACTTTTATCTAAACAGTTGGGACCTTATTTGTCATATGTGTCTTAGAATTTAAGAGAAACATTGAACAGACTCACAAGGCTAAGAGGACAAAAATTGGAGTTTGGGACCTAACCAGGAGTGAGAGGACTGATGAACTGAACAGACATTATGAAGAAAAAGCCGTGTGTTGTATCTTAAGGGTACAGGTTTCCTGCAAACAAACCAGTCTTACTAAGATAGAAACATAGCTTCAAAGGATCTCAAAACTAAATCAGATTAAGTTGATTTGTAATTGCTATTGACCTCAGCCATCTGACATAAAAAAATATAATTGCTCTGTGAAGAGCTCAAATTAACTCTACTATTTTTATCTACAATGTTCAGCACTCAATAAAAAATGATCACATATACAGCAGGATAACTTAATATTAGATACAGATTCAAAGGGAATCTAGATGAGGGAGAAGTCACATGTATATTA
Source organism: Murina feae (assembly GCA_004026665.1). Taxonomy (NCBI): domain Eukaryota; kingdom Metazoa; phylum Chordata; class Mammalia; order Chiroptera; family Vespertilionidae; genus Murina; species Murina feae. The sequence goes on along the minus strand of PVJC01037533.1, from coordinate 9,994 downwards.
AAAATTGTGTTCATTTGTTAAAATATATGAGAAGTTTAATAATTTTGGCAGAGGTCTTGATCTTTCAGAGAAAATCAAATGGAAATTCTACAGTCAAAGATTATAAATTTCTGTAATTAAGAATCTGAAGGATCAGATGAATATATGAGTCAAAGCTGGAAAAAGCAGAAAATGGGATTATAGAACAGAACTATTGAGAATTAAGCAAAGAGTATATATAAAAATTGTACAAAAGATATGGAAGATATAGTGAATGGCATATTGTATTTGAAGTTGGAATCTCAAAGGAAATAGAGCAAAAATAGAAGAGATGAATTTATTTGACGATATAATGGCACAGAATTATCAAAATTTTGCTGAGCGATGTCAATTAGTGTCATTTTCATAGCATGATGAAATCAAAGTTGAATGTAAGCAAAGCAAACCACTAGGTCAAGTAAAGTAATTTTGTTTAACAAAATAGTATGAAAATGTCCATACTATTCAAAGCAATCTATAGATTTAACTCAATTCCTATTAAAATACCAAGGTCATATCTCACAGATCTAGAACAAATTTTCCAAAAAAATATATGGAACAAAATAAGAGGCCAAATATCCTCAGCAATCTTGAGGAAGAAGAACAAAGTTGGAGGTATCACAATACCTGATATCAAACTGTATTACAAGGCCATTGTAATCAAAATAGGCTGGTACTGGCATAAGAACAGGCATATGTTCTAGAACTGGTGTAGAAAAGGGGACCCTCATGCACTGTTGGTGGGAATGCTGACTATTGCAGCCGCTGTGAAAAACAGTATGAAGTTTCCTCAAAAACTTAAAAATGGAACTTCCATTTGACCCAGTAATCCCATTTCTGGGAATATATCCTAAGAATCTCCAAAAACCTATCAGAAAGAATATATGCACCCACATCTTCATAGTTATGTTATTTATATAGCCAAAATCTATACTGAGTGGCCAGATTATTATGATCTACCTGATGTTTGTAGGCAAATTAGCTATAATTTGTGCTGAAGTTGCTAGAGGGCCAGATCATTATAAACATTTGAATAGCACAACATACCTAAGTATCATTGCTGATCAAGTTCATCCTCTCATGTTGATGGCATATCCCAATGGAGATGGCTTCTTCCAACAAGACAATGTGCCATGCCATGGTGCTCGTATTGTGCAAGAGTGGTTTCAAGAACATGAGGGAGACTTTACCTTGCTTAGGTGGCCCCCACAAGCACCAGATCTTAATCCAATTGAGCATTTGTGGGACAAAGTTAAAAGAGCCATCAGGCAGCTGGTTCCACAACCATCAAATCTCACAGAACTGGACAGTGCTATTCATCAGGCATGGTGTCAGATTCCTCGCATCACCTTTCAACATCTCATGGAGTCAATGGAATCACTACAGTATTGAAGGCAAAAGGTGGCCCAGTGAAGTACTGATGGGGTGGTCATAATAATTTAGCCACTCAGTGTAGAAACAACCCAAATGCCCATCAGTAGATGAGTGGATAAATAGGCTTTGATACATTTACTCCATGGAATACTATGCAGCTGTAAAAAAGAAGGATCTTTTACTCTTTGAGACAGCATGGGGGGACCTGGAGAATATTATGCGAAGCAAAATTAGCCAGTCAGAGAAAGACAAGTACCATATAATCTCACTTATATGTGGAAATATAATAAAAAATAAACTGATGAACAATATAGAAACAGAATCATGGATACATGAAACACACTGACAGCATTCAGAGCAATAGGAGATGGAGGAGACTGGATGAAAGAAGGTGAAGCGATTGGCCAAATAACAAATATGCGTAATCCATGGACATGGACAACAGTGTGGCAATGGCCAGAAGGAAGGGGTGGCAGGGGCTAGATAGGCAAAGGGGGGGAGTGGGGATATCTGTAATAGTGTCAACAATAAAAATAAAGTTATAAAAAAAATAACGAAAAGCAAAAAATTGGAGGGAGATCTTATAATCAGCCAAATAATAAAAAATGAAATTTAGACTGACAGCTGACTCTAATTTAGAATCACTCTTCTTTATAATCTACTAGAGGCCTAGTGCATGAATTCCTGCACCAGTGGGATCCCTCGACCTGGCCTGTAGATCAGGCCAAAACCAGCTCTTTGACATCCCCAGAGGGGTCCTGGATTGTGAGAGAATGCAGGCCAGGCCAAGGGACCCCACCAGGAAGAACACAAGAGGTTGGCCAGCCGTGCAGGGACTATGGGAGAGCTCTAGGGCATGCCCAGTCCATCTCACTCAGTCCCAATCGGCTGGACCCCAGCAGCAAGCTAACCTACCAGTCAGAGTGTCTGCCCCTGATGGTCAGTGCACATCATAGCAACTGACCAATTTGATTGACATTCTGCCCCCTGGTGGTCAGTGCATGTCATAGTGAGCAGTTGAGCAGGCTTAGCATATCATTAGCATATTACGTTGTGATTGGTTGAATGGCCGACCAGTCAACTGGACACTAGTATGTTAGGCTCTTATTATATAGGATAATGCCATTTTTGTTATATTTTCATTTACTTGTACTTGAGCATCAAGACTATAATGTTTTATTTAATGCAATTTTAAAACATATCTCTCTCCTTAGACTTATTTTTAGGGGAATTTTGCTTATACTTTGCTCTTTGTTCTAATACTAAAATTTAGATTCAGCCTGTAAATTTCCAAAAAATATCTCTCCTTTAACTGAATCCCCAACACAGTTTTTAAAATACAGATATCTTCATAATAGTGAGTTTTCCAATAACAAATACATTTATAAAAGTCTTTAAATTATTACAATACTAGAGGCCGATTGCAGGAAGATTCCTGCAAGAATAGGGCTCCCTCAACCTATTCCTGCAAGAATAGGGCTTCCTGAGCTGGAGCGAAGCAGAGAAGGGAGCCTTCTCCACTGCTTCACTTCCTCCCTTCTCTGCTGCCTCAGCTCCCTCCCTTCTCTGCCACTTGGCTCCCTTCTGCAGCACTTGGCTTCCTTCTAGGCTTTCTTCAGTCTTCGCTCTGCTCCTGTGTATACAAATTAACCACCATCTTGGCTAGGTTAATTTGCATATAGTCGCTCTGATTGGCTGGTGGTGTGGCTTGGCTGGTGGGCATGGTTTGGCTAATGGGCGTGGCTTAGGTGTCTCAGAGTGATGGTTAATTTGCATATTACTATTTTATTAGATTAGATAAATCTTCTTTAACTTTTATTAAATTTATTTTTAAACTATTTCTTTTTAATATTATAAACAATGTTTTATTTAAATTATTAGTGCTAATTGATCTCATAATTTAAAATCTTATTAAACATCCTATTAAACAAAATAAAAAATAGTGTGTGTGTGTCTTATGTATAATTCTATCACTATTAAAAATGTGTTCTGTGAACTGAGGTTGGCCCACCAACTTTTCACTACTGATGAACTGTCTAATTTGTTTAATCTACACCTTTGTGCCTTCAGAAGTTTGTCATTGTATTTTGTTTTTTGCAATACCATTTTCATGTGTCCATGTGTGGAACCATTAATTCTACAGCTTTATTTTTTTCTTTTGGTTCTAAAAATTCTTAGTGATTACCTTTCACATATTTATATTCCCTCATTCTTTGTTTAATTCTACATTTCTATTTAAATTTATAGAAGATCTTAAAAGTTCATCTTCTATTGCCATTGTATTTTTCATACATATAAATCTGTGTTGTCAAATCTGAATAATTTTCATTGATCTGTCTTCCAGTTTACTACATAGATTTTCAATTCTATCTAACTAATTTTAAAATCATATTTTAATTTTATTTACTATATCTTTCACTAAAATATGTTATATTAATATTTATAGTTTCTGCACTCTTCAAGGTATATTTGAATATATTAAAGTAATTTTATGTATGAATTTTATGTATTTTATATTATATTTATACATTAAAATAGTTTTTTATATTCTGTGTCTAATAATTTAATATACAAAATGTTTTTATGTTTGTACTTGGTGTCTGTAGTTAAACTTGTACTGAACTGCTTTTTCTTGAGTGTCTTGAGTGCTTTGATTGTGTTCATGTCATTGAAAAATAAAAATATAAATGTATTTGAAAGAAAAATTTTAAGCCTAAAATAAAGAATGTCTTTTTCCGCCAGTTCACTGTGGTCACTTCTAGTATAAGACAGCCTTAAATTAAACTTAAGGTGAAAGATTTCTAAATCAGCTGAGTTACATTTGGGCTGTCATTTCCTCATGAAGATTGATCAACTTCTACTTGATTCCAGCACTGTGAATGAGTTGGTTTTCTTTAAATAAGTCTCGTATTCTGTAAGCTGTGGGCTTTTATTTTACTCCCCAACACCATATTCAAAATTTCCCATCTCAACAAATATTCTCAGATAAAGAAATGTTCTTATTTATCTCGGGTTTTGAACATGACTTCAAATTGAACTAGTAATACTTCATCATCTTCTCAACTCTTCAGTGATTTTTTAAAAAAATCTTGTTAATTTTATATCTAGGAGTCAAGTTATAAGGTTGATTTTGAGAAGTTCTCCCATTGCTTTTAAAAAAAAGAAGTCCTGCATTTAACTTTTTATTTATTCTAATATATATTTAATCTAAATTATGTATGCATTTATATTTAATACACATTAATTATATTTATACATTTGCTTCTTTTTCAAATCTACCCAGACCTTTTTGATAGTCTTACTCAGGATGTCATTTTTCTTTGTGAATGGAAGATTCACATAAATAATGTGAATCTTCCATTCTTCTTTTTAATCCTCACTCAAAGGCATGTTTATTGATTTTAGAGAGGGGAAGGAAGAGAGAGAGAAACATTGGTTACTTCTCATAAGGACCCCAGTGGGGGACTGAACCATCAACCTATGTATGTGCCCTCACTGGAATAAAGTCTGTGACCCTTCAATGTACAGGACTACAACTAACGGAGCCACATCGGCCAGGGCTGAATCTACCATTCTTAAAAATAAATTTTGGAGATTATTTGAAGGCTTTACTAAAACTATTTTTTCCCTGAGACTATATACGTTGTTTCTTTTATGTAAGTGGAAGCAAGGAACTGCCTAAGACCACTTTAAGCTAAATCTTTAGCTTATAATGTGAGCATTACATAGTAAATTCTGATGCGTAGCATATCTGACATCAGACTGTGTTTAAGAGAGATTATTTTTTGGAACAAAAAACATCTCTTTCCGCATTTTGGAGTTTTTTGAGTTTTATCTTGATGAAGATAACGCTTTTACAGAGCAACTCTATGAAGCGTTTTGTGCTTGAATTTCCTATCCACGCTCTGCCCTATTTCTGATGTTCAGTGTTAAAACAAAAACTCTAAGCTAACTCTAAGCTCATACGTCAATGGAGCATCTTCTCATGTCTCTTACACTGCATTTCCAATAGTTTGGGGAATTCTTACAATTTTCCTAATTCTCTAGCAGTTCACATTTTTAAAGATAAAGTTTGATAGTCTGTTCAAGGCTGCTCTGTCTCTGTATTTGTTTATGTTTATCATTTTGTAATGGTCTTTATTATCGATAAATAAGTGAGGTCATGTAGTTTTCTTTTATTGACTGGCTTATTTCACTTAGCATAATGCAGCCTTGAACAGACTATCATCCTACAGCTGGAAGGCTGGGGATGGTTGGGGGGGAGTTAAGAGATCAACTGAAAGACTTGCATGCATGCATAGGAGCATAATCAATGGACACAGGACACTGGGGGTTAGGGAGGAGGGGGGGAAGGGCAAGGGGAAAAAATTGGAGATCTATCTATCGTTTGTTGTAATACTTTAAGCAATAAAAAAATAAATAAAAAAAAATAAAATAAAAATAAAATAAAAAAAAATAAAGATAAAGTTTGAATTTTATTCAGCGTAATTTGTGTTCCATGTTGGGAAGTTTGATCTTGATGGTTACTCTTCCTAAAATAAAACATAGTTTACACTTGTACAGAGGTCTTGGTGAATTAGAGCATAAACTGCTGAAATTTCAACTGTGGAAATTTGAGGTGCTTAGTGGAATTGCATTTCTTCATAACATAAAACATCTTTTTTTCCCTCCTTGGGGCCACAGCTATATTTGTGAAACCAAATTATTTTTTCTCCACTGGCATTATATAAGTCTAATTACATTCCTATTATCATTCTTCTTTCTCTTTTTTTATTTAGATATTATGATTCCAGTTTTGTTATTTTTGAATCATTTTTCTAAATGAAATAACTCTGAAATTTGTAGTAAATATTAATAATAAAATGAGCTTAATATAAATAATTATACCGTTATGGGGGAAACACATGTATTCTATATATTAAAGAATACATTTCCTCAAGTAGAATGAAAGCACAAATAAAGAAAATATGTGTGATGAATTTGCAATGTCTTTTATGGTTCTTTTGTTACACAAGAATAACAAAGTAAAATAATTCGAGTTCTTCCATTGTGCTTGGACTTCCCAGTGAGTAATACTATCTCTTTCACTTTGTCTTTGGACCCCAGTGTATCTTTTATGTTAATTTAACATGTTTAATAGGTGAGAGGTTTGTGTTTTGCCTTAGAAAAGAACTGATAAAATTTGCATTGTACAAAACCCAAGAGATGATGACGAAATTTTTTTTCTTTGTTCATTTTTATATTACGGTGTTCTGAAATGTATTACCAACGGAACACCACACAGAAAGATTGCCTAGAGATCACATTGTTCTTCGTTGCATAGGAATCAGTTACATGTTGAAAAGTTATGGTTGTTAAATGTATTTAATTATTAAGAAACACTTATGTAAAACAGATTTTAGCATACTGGTATTACATTTATATATATATATATATGAAAAAAGATATAATTTAGTATCCATACAATCTTCAAATTCCCTGACGTTCACTAAATTACAATATATTGAAATGCAATGGGCAAACAGAAATATGTGTACCAATATTCACTGGCAACATATTTATTTAATATCTATTTAAATAGATTGAAAATAGCATCTTTCTTTGTTATATGTGTAACATTTTGTACTCAATCATACAATTAAAATTTTATGGATTGATTTTTAGAGAGAGAGAGGAAGGGGAGAGAAAAAGAGAGATGGGTTTGTTGTACCATTTATTTATGCATTCGTTGGTTGACTCTTGTATGTGTCCTGACTGGGTTGGATTCCGAAACCTTGGTGTATAGGGATGATGTTCTAACAACTGAGCTTCCTAGCCAGGGACCAATAAATGTACTTTAAGAATAAAAGATTTAGCTCTAGCTGGCTTGGTTCAGTAGATAGAGTCAGCCTGAAGACTGAAGGATCCCAGGTTTGATACCAGCCAAGGGCACATGCCTAGGTTGTGGGCTCAATCCCCAATAGGAGGCCTGCAGGAAGCAGCCAATCAATGATACTCTGTCATCATTGATGTTTCTATTTCTCTCCCTCTCCCTTCCTCCCTGAAATCAATAAAAATATATTTTAAAAAAGAATAAAATATTTTAATTTATATTAATGGAGTCAATTATAGATTTTAGTCTAATATCTTAGTGTCAAATTTTTAGTTTTATTTTAGACAACAGAAAACTTTTTTAAAATTATTTAATTTAAAAGCATTCATTAATTAGAAATTAATCTAACCATTTTAAGTTTTGTGAGATATCTTCATTAGAAAAATTATATTGAATTTTTTTCTTTAAAAATTAAATTAGTTTTTTTTTTAAGTACAAGTAGTTCTTTGGAACTCCATGTGTATTTTCATAAAGCAAGAAAATTTCCTTACAAGATGTATATTAAAATATGCTTATAAATTGAACTCATAACACAGTTTTTATACAGTTTTATCTTGGTAATTGTAAATAAAATGCCTAATTTGTCTTGGATTCTTTAGTTATCATTCAGCCTAAAGACAAAGGGTAGATTAAATAGCCCCTTCTCTGTCCTTATTCAGCAGGGGGCATTACATAAAAATCCAAACTGTGCAAATGCAAAAATATTCAGACTCCTCTGTTTATCTCATTAAGTCTTAAGATGTATCCGTTGAGAGAGGACCTAAGGAACCATGACAGGATTGGGTGAGCGTCAGACACATATCCGAAAGCTTTCTGCCTGGGTCAGAGAAGCTCTGCCTTTGGGAAGTTTGTGGTCTGTGAGGCCAGTGCAAGGGCAGGAAGAAAAAGGGAAACCTGGTGTTTCGCCTGGTCTGGGAGCCTAGCTGCAGCACCTGGATGTGATGGATCACGCCATTTCACAGAACCTTAGCTTTTCACATTATTAGGGAACTAATCAAAGGCAAAGGTCAATAAACTGTCCTTGCTTACTTCTTAGGGCTGACAATGACTTATCTCTCTCACTTGTAAAGTCTGCTAATGTTTTCTTTTTAAATACTAGGAGCCCGGTGCACAATATATTGTGCACTCGGGAGTCCCTCAGCTCAGCCTATTCCTGCCCAACCTTTGGCCTGCAGCCTGCCACCCACCCATAGCGGCCCGCCCACCCCACACACACCACCGCCACCCGCGCCTGGTGCCCCACCCACCCACACACAGCACCCACCACCCGGCCTCCATCTTGGCTGCGCTAATTTGCATACAGCCACTCTGATTGGCTGGTGGGCATGGCTTACCCCATCCCAAAGAAATAGTTAATTTTACTATTTCACTTTTATTAGTGTAGATTTCTTATATCGGTTTCATTCGCTCTACTCTATTCCCACTGCCCTTATGCATACATGCTGTTGTCAACTTTTACAAGGATTATTACAACAGCTCTCCTTCCTGCAGTCCAAAACCCTTCATTTAGTTTCTTCACAGAAGTGCCAGAGTTATGTACCCTAAGTACACGCCATCATAGGAAGCTGCTGGTCCCATGCTAGGTGTAAAGTTCAAGCTCTTTACTCTGCAGCCCCCTGCGTGGCACGCATGAACTACTCAGATACTTGTGTAGGGAATCCCAGTAAACTATCAATGAACAAGTACAAGAAGAAGACCAGGAGCTGCCTAATCAGATTCCCACCTACTTTCCCTTCTTTATCTCTTTGGTTGTGTAATTCTGACTATCACATTGGCCCCTTATGCAGAATCGCTCCCTCTTCCTTTGCCTCACTAACATTCACTCATCTTTTAAGATTCAGCTCAATAATCACTTACTCACTGTCCTCACAGCATTTTCACTCTGGGGAACTTCCTCTCATATGATTCCATATCAACCTATGTACATGTTTACCTTTGAATGTTTAGCTCCATTGCAATTTAGTCATTTATTTTCAAGTCTGTCTCTCTACCTGGGCTCTTTTCTTTGAGGACAAGACTTTATCATATGAAAATATCTTGGCTTCCTAATATGAAATCCACTCTTCCACATCACATATAGTCATCACCTAATGTAAGCTTATGGAAATAATGCATGGCTGTGTTTTCCAGTATGTGTGTGTGTGAGAGAGAATTATTAATGAATATAATGTATCCTTTTTTACATTTGTCACATATTTGTAAGCATATTCTATTGAGATACTCAACTGAAAATAAAGAAGAACTTGCCAGGCAAAAGAGCAGGTACAGAAGCCCTGGTCTGGAGTAGACTTTATAATGTGGGAGGCAGACTCAAGAGGGAAATGGTGAGGGAAGGGCTGGAGAGGTAGACATTGGTTAAAATTACTATTTTAGATTACATAATTATTGTAGGACAAGACCCTGGAAGGTTTTAATCAGGAAAATAAAACAGTTTGTTAAATTTGCTATTTATTTAGATATGAAATAAGAAAACTATCTAAACTAATAAAAGCGAAATATTAAAATTAACCGTTTCTCCGAGATGGGGTAAGCCACGCCCACCAGCCAATCAGAGCTGCTGTATGCAAATTAGCCCAGCCAAGATGGCGGCGGCGGACACGGGGAGGCAAGCCGGGAGGGGCGGGGCCGGTGGGGCAGGAGGAGCGAGCTGTCCGTGGCCCCGAGCTGTCCGTGGCCCCGAACCTCCTCAGCCCGAGAGCCACCACCACCTGTTGCAGGAACCGCACGAGA
>PVJC01037532.1:0-17167 GCA_004026665.1 Murina feae | reverse complement strand
GGACTGAGGGACTCCCTCCACCCCGAGTGCACAAATTTTTGTGCACCGGGCCCCTAGTAAAAGAATAATATGCAAATTGACCCTAATAGCAGAACCACTGGGAATGACTGGTCACTATGACAAACCCTGACCACCAGGGGGCAGATGCTCAATGCAGGAGCTGCCCCCTGGTGGTCATTGCACTCCCACAGGGGGAGCTCTGCTCAGCCACAAGCCAGCACAATGGTGGTGGCGGGAGCCTCTCCTGCCTCCTCAACAGCACTAAGGATGTTCGACTGCAGCTTAGGCCTGTACCCTGCTGTCAAGTGGACATCCCTGAGGGCTCCTGGACTGCTAGAAGGATGTCTAACTGCCAGCTTAGGCCCGCTCCCTGGGGGAGCGGGCCCAAGCCAGCAGGTGGAAATCCCCCTCGAGGTGCCAGACTGCGAGAGGGCACAGGCTGGGCTGAGGGACACCCCCCCCCCCCCCAGTGCACAAATTTTTGTGCACCGGGCCTCTAGTCATGAAATAATCTTTAAATGATAGTTAATCATAGAGCTTGCTCAACTTAAAAAAAATAAATAAATCTCCAACCACTACACCCCTATTTGTCATCTGGGAAAAGATGCTTTGATTCAGTAGGAAAGCTTGTGCACAGCTGGGTGGGGAGGCAGCCTTTTATCTTCTGGCTCCTAGCATCTCCTATCTGTCCTGAGGCCAAAGCACTCCACCCTGTTATCCCAAGAACAATCTGTGACTTCTCAGTGTTTGAAAAAAAATGTACCTGCCACTTAAAATAGAGAATAAAGTTGTTGAGAAATAGAGAATTATTGATCAAACTTTACTTAAATGTGGACTTAATATTTTCTGAACTTACATTCACTATCTGTTGCTGAAAATCCACAGCACCCTTCGAGGAAAAAATAGCCATAAGTAAATGTAGGGCTCTCTCTTTTAAGGAAATGCTCTGACCCTGGTTTGTTAGAACACCCCCCTCCAACCCCCATTGGGCTGAATCTTAAGTTCTTTCTTAAGGTCTATACTTCCCTCAAAGGAGCAGAGGAGGTTTATAGTGCTTCTGAATTCAGGGTGTTGGGGGGGGTCTTATCCATGCCTCAAGAATAGTTTTTGTAAATGTTATTTTTTCAAGCCCTACAGTACTTAAAGGTATCATGATGCATAGTCTTATTTATCTAGTTGGGTGGAAGGTGAAAGGATAGGCAGGGTGAGATCAATACAGGCATCAATGAGCTGTTGTCATAGCAACTTCTTCCTTGGACAGGTAGCTATACATAATTTCCCCTTTACATATCATATTTAGTTTGGTCCAGTTGCTTTAAACTTTGGAATGTGTAGTATTTACACAAAGAAGAACGGACATATTTCAGAATAGCTAAATCTATGCTTCTTTTAGAATCAAATGAGCTCTGACATACTCATCATAGCTTTCCAGCGTTCAGCAAGGTACAGAGTAACGATATTTGATGATCCACAAGTCACTTTGCCTTCAATTTATGGGGTGCACATGGACTACAGAATGTAGATTTCCTCCAGTCAGCCTTACTGTAATTTTCATACACAGTATGCTCCCATATTAAAAAGTTAAAGTTGGTTAAAACAGGGGTAATTTGCTATAATTCTGAAATACTTTAAGCAGACTCTTCCTCTGGTGGCATTGTTTTCCCAAATCTGTTCAGCTGATTGAAATTCTTTTGTTGTATTCTCAGCTGTCTAGTTCAGGTCTAGGCAGGCCAGAGACTTTACTCAGGACTTGTGTCTTCTGAAATGCCCTTACCTCTCCATTATTCAGTGTCAGCAATCACGTCCCATTCCTTCCCCACACTTCTTGGAACGGGACAGGAACTCTTTAACCACCCTCCCCTAACACGTCCTCCCCAGGCCCAGTGAGCAACAAGTAATTCTTTGCAAGAAAGAAAAATGTTTTTAATTAGATAAGGGGATAGACTAGAACTAGGGATATAAAGTTTGAAGAAATAAGAAGCCAGCATGTCTTTTTTCAGTGATTATATCCCTGTGAGCAATTTTACTCTTGACCTGAATATAGGGCACCAGTTTGCTAATTGAATTGATCAAATTCCAAATTGAAATTAGTCATTGCTTGATTTATCCAGAGTGAAGCCTCTTGGGCCAAATTTTCTCATTTGTTTCCTCCCATCTGGTCTATCTGAATCCTTATTTAAGGGCCAAACTGCCAAAGTGCTGTCAGATGCTCAGTACCAGAAATCTAAGGTGTTTAATTCACTCTCTCCTCTTTTCAAGCATCTTACCTCAAGTCCACTTAAGAATTTTACTTTTGGGCCCTGGTTGGTGTGATTCCGTTGGTTGAGCATCATACCATGCACCCAGAGGTTGCTGGTTCAATTCCCGTTCTGGGCATATGCCCGGGTTGTGGCTCAATCTCCAGAGTGGGGTGTGCCGGAGGCAGCTGATAATGATTTCTGTCTCATCATTGGTGCTTCTCTCTCTCTCATTTTCCCTTCTTCTCTGAAATCAATAGAATCATATTTAAAAAAAAGAATTTTATCTTTGGGCTCAGCTGAGAAGGGTAACAGAACAGTCACAGCTCTCAGATTATGTGGTCACACTCTGGAAACGCTCAAGTCATGACAGATAACAGTTCACACAGAGGTTTCTGATCACGTGACACTTTATCCCGAGAAAAAGAAAGACTTAAAGCTTTAGTCCTCAGTCATTTCATACTGATGAATGGGCTCTGTTACCAAATTTTCAAGAAATAGAAATTCTAGGCAATTAGAGATGAAAAGTCTAAAACTTCATGATAATCTACTCCTTTCTTTCTCATGACTAATAGACATTCTTCAGCCAGAGTTGATTTCTTCTTTCTTCTTCTTCTCCTCCCCCCCCCCCCCCCCCCACGCACACATCAAGAGCATCTGTTGTCCTCTTCTCTCCTAAACAGTTTTCCACTTTCCAGCCCAACCTGCTCACTGCCCTGTTCCTACACTACCTATGATGGCATCTTGACCTTCACAGGTGGGCTATGCCCTCACCAGTGAAGGGGATGCAGTCCAGATGTGGGGCATGAAGAAACGCACATGCTCTGTCAGATGGCTTTGGTTTATCCTGAGGTTTACCTCTGTTGTTGCTTAAGCCTCTTGGGAAGAATGATAGAACAAACACAAAAAACTGCCTTAGGAAACTTCTGACAAGAATAAATGTTAGGCCCTCCCTGATAAAGACAAACAGATTATAACTAAATTTTACCTGTTGGATTCACATGCTTTTTAACCATATAGCAGCTACTGAAGTTCATATTGAAGCCCTTTACCTGTTTGGAGGGAGAGCCTCAAGAGAAGATTAGAAGGCTATCTAGAAGAGGTTTTCTGGGTGAATTTGTCTGTTCCCAGCCGTGAACTAGTTTATGTGGAGTCCTCTCAGCATGTCACAGGGCTTTTGCACAGTTCTGTCTCCAGTAACATTAGCCTAATTACTTATTGTTTTCTGTCCCCAGAATGGAAATGTGAACCCATTGGCTGAGTAGCATCTTGCCCCTTTAGTTCTAAGGAGCCCAGGGATTACCATGGTAGGTTAGTTAGGTTAGTGGACCCACGCCAATATTTCTCAGAAAATAGACCAACCGCTTTCTTCTTGGTTGCCTTTCTCTGCCTTTCGTAAGGCGCTTGTTTTTGCCGACCACCACGGTGAAGCTCGGAGAGCCAAAAGCTGAATTGTAATTTTCAAAAACTGAAATTCACTAATTTTTTATATGAATTTTTTTCTCTCCATTAAAATTGTTTTCAAACTTTCTTTAAACTTTTAGGTACAGTTTGCTTTTAAAGATTCTGTTGTCCTTCTGTGTCACGGGAGTTTACTTATTACAGGAAGAAGCGGGGGGGGGGGGGAGTGGTCTAATTTGCTCCAGTTGAGGAATCCCTGAAACTTGATTATATTCATTGGGAATTGATGACTTGTGTTTTCAGTCTCTATAACAGACTTCCCTTGGATCAAAAGGAGGCTAGTCATCAACTATATCTCATTGTTTCATGCCCCTCTCAGGTTCTGTGTGATGACGCACTGCTCTAGGTGTGAGAGACAGCTAGCTATAAGGAGAAATAAGGCAGGAGGTCCTTTCCTGGAAAAAGCTTAAAATCCATTGGGAGCAGTGAAGAATGTGTAAATAACCATTTAAATCTCAAATGATTCTAGTATGTACCTGGAGAGCTGACAAAAGGCATCCTAAAAGTTGCATTAAAAAACAACAAACCAGTGTCTTCTTTAAAAAATGCAACTAAAAACAAACAAAATGAACTTTTTATTAAACCACCCGTGAGAGCCCATCTCTACTAGTAAGTAGGAGTTAAGACAATCCTTAGCTTAAAGCTTCAGTCTTGACTTGGACTGACTTTATGCCCTTGAGCAAGCTATTTACCGTATTTTCTGGCATATAAGATGACTTTTTAACCCAGGGAAATCTTCTCAAAAGTTGGGGGTCATCTTATACGCTGGAAAATACGGTAACTTTTACTAGTATATGCCTTAATTTCTAAATTATGAACTGGCAATGGAGCCTAACATGAATGTCCAAGAAATTGGCTTCTGTAAGGTGTTCTGGGTCTGAAAGGTGCTACTACGGTTATACACGATTAGGGTTATTAATGTCCAAGGCCGACCCCATTAAGCCCACAGAGGTGTCTCTTGTTTGACAGCGAACTCCTACAGATTAGCAATTAAAAGCCAGATTTCCTCTGTCAGGAGAAAGATTTGTTTAAACATTTTTTAGTACATTTTCCTAAGTCTTTATCAGGTAGGGCCCCCAGATAAAAACCCTTAAGGATTTAGCTGTAAGCCAACAGTTGAGAATAGGAAACATTTAATCTTAAAGACCTTCAGTCCAACAAAAATGCTGCCTGATAGCCCCACTGAGGTGACATAAACCTTGTTTTCAGGTTTCCTAGAAAAAAATAAAGAAGTTTATTACTGGGCAAAGCCCGGGCCTCCCTGGTTTTGTTTTTCTTCTCTCTTTTAATCCACAGGAAACTTGTGGGTTGGGTCTTCTGATAGTTATCCGCTGTTAAAAGTTTTCTATTTCTACAGTGCGTGTTTCTGTAAGGCATGTCTTTCCTAGATTGTTTAATCACTCTTCAAAAATTAGTGTGTTGGACAGGAATCCGCCTTTACCTGGTTTGTAACTAAAATAGCCATTACAGAAACATCCTGAAATAGAGCTATACAAACAAGTGTTCATGGTGCCTTGCCATCCTTTTCTGCATGGCAAGCCTATTTCTTTGTGGCCTTTTGGGGCCCCAGCTTCATGTGGGGCTCCCTGCTCAGCTCCCCATCTCAGGTGCTTTTGCTTCCTCAGAGGTACATACAAATTGTTCATCTTGTGGTGATGACAAATCAGAGTTGATGAAATGTGACTTTAAGTGGTGAGAGTAACCCTGGGTGACTGTTTGCATTGCCTCCCTTAGTCGTTTTTTGGCTTTAGGTGGGGAGTAAATGGGTGTTCCTTGCTCCCCTGCTGAGACATTCACTTCCCCTCCCCCAGCCTTCCGGCCGCTGCATAACTTAGTTTCTTGCTTGGTTTCTTTCTGCACACATGTGACAGAAATACAATGTTAATACATATTTCTACATGTAATAGAGAACAAGCCGTAAAAATAATCATTTGCCATCTGCTCAGATGAGTTGCTAGGAAAAACAATGACATTTTCTGATCCAGTAACTTAATTATTCTTGTGCCTCCTGTAATCACATCATAGACAAATTATACTTACACTTGACCTACAGCAAATGCACTGGTCTTTGAAGCAAATCTGAACAGCAAAGGATGTCTCATTTTCCCTTCTCAGGAAAGGTCCAGAATAGCTATTCTCAGTTCTCACTCGCTCATTGTGTCTCACAGTTGCAATCTGCAGTCAAAACATGTTGGAGATACACCTCCTATGTGTCTATGGAAGGAATGGGCATAAGGAAGTGGAGAGGAGAATTGGCCTGATGGACTCCCCAGGCCTATGATGAGGGAGAGGAAAGTGTTGTAAACAGCAGATAGCAGTAGTAATAACTTCTTTACTGAGTGCCTGCTGTAGTCAGGCACTGTACTAGGTATTTCACAAACATTGGCTATCTGTTGGTGGACTATGAATGCTCATTTTAACAACAAAGGGAATAATCTAATTTAATAAGAGTAATATGCAAATTGACCCTTCATTACACCCACAAGCCATGCCCACCAGCCAATCAGGAGCAAATATGCAAATTAACTCAATTAAGATGGTGGCAGCCACAGAGCTGGAGTTGCCCCGGGCAATGGAGGAAGCCAGGGACCTGCGGGCCCTGAGCTCTACTCAAGGCTACAAAGTTTAAATTATAGAAGATAAACAAACCCCAGATACCTGCCGGGCTGGGACCTTGGGTTGCCAGTGGCAACCCAGGCTTCCAGCAGGGGACCAAGGCAACAAAGTTTCAATAATAGAAGTTAAATAAATCCCAGGTACCTGTTTCCAGCCAGGCACCCCAGTAGGGACCTGAACCCTGAAGGGGCTGTGGGCAGCCTGAAAATGGTCCTCAACCCCTCACCCAGGCTGACCACACCCCCATAGGGTGAGGGTCCTCACTGGGGGGCTTGGCAAGCCTGCAAACAGCCATCAGCTCCTCACCCAGGCTGGCCAGGCATACCAGCAGGTGGACATCCCCGAGGGGGTCCTAGACTGTGAGAGGGCACAGGCCGGGCTGAGGGATCATCCCCCCCACCCACCCCCCTACCCCCGCTGAATGCACAAATTTTTGTGCACCCAGCCTCTAGTGATAGGAATTAAAGGTAATAACTAATTGAAAGTGTGGACAAGTTTCAAGTGAAAAGGTGATAAAAGGGAACTGAGAGGCTGCCGAAAGCTTAGTCAAGGTCTGGCTGTTGAAGGTTGTGTCATAAAAAGGCAAACTCGGGGTGTGACTGGTTGGTGGGAACAAATATCTTGGTATAAGCATTTCTAGGAGTGATAGGTCTGTTGTTTTTGCTCAGTGTCAATATGTTTGCGTGCCATCTGCAAATATTTCTTTACTCCTTCACTTTGAGACAAAGGGTGTGAATTCACAAGTTGAATTGGAAACATTCATTACACAATACAGTTTATGCCCAGCAAACAGAATTACTGGTGAAAGTCATATGGCCCACACAAAAATGGCCCCATTAGCACCCCAGGTTTCATGGGGCTTCTCTCCTGAGCAGCCTTTTCTAGAAGAGTCCCATGGTCTCCACAGTATTCCACCCCAAGATTCAAGATTTCTCGTTTCCTCTTTCTTAGAGGATTCTGAGCTCTACTCTTGGTCTCAGCCAGTCACACTGCTCTGCTCCTTGTCTGCACCTGCAGCCCAGCCCTCCCTCAGACCCCCACCACTACTGTACACCTTTACCGGACAAGACATTTTCCTCGCTTCAGCCGGGAAATTTAGGAATTCCTAAAAAATTAACCCAGTGCTGTGGCTTCAAGCTCAGGTGACTTCCCATTGCTTTCAGAAGAAAATCGAGACTCATTGGCTTGGCATAAAAAGCTCTTAGTCATGCAGCCTTGGCATGTTTACTTTCCCACGATTCCCTGATGCACACCCCGTCCTGTGGTCTCCTCTTGCCTGTGCATCTGCTACATGTCTTTTTTGAGCACTCCCTCCTGCTCAGGGCCAACTTTTGCCCATCTCTAAAACTCTCTTCAAGAGTGATGTCCTCCAGTAACCTTTTTCCACACCCAGTTTGGGGTGTCTACCTCTACTCTGTGTTTCAAGAGTTCTCAGCTCACATCAGTGGGATAACTACCATACAGTTAAACTATAGAATCATAATAACTTCCCTTCCATCATCACCCCAAAGTTCCATGAGGACAGAGGCTGTGGCCCTGATCTTCTCCTCCCTGGAACGAGCACTGTATCTGGCCCTTAATAGTTGCTTCATAAAAATTTGAATGAAAAGGAAGGGGTATTTGGCCTTCACGTTAAGGATGACAGGTCATTGATACAGCCTTAGAAAGGAGCAATAAAATTCTGTTAAAGTTAGATTACACCTTTTCCTTTAACGTCATATACCACCAGCCACCTATTCCAGATTTTCTTGGCCAAAAATATTACTAAAATTCCATACTTCCAGATTTTGGTCTCTGGGATGATACATTCACAGCATGAAATTATTTGTCTGGATAATTATTTGTCTGGATAATTATTTGTCTGGATAATTATTTGTCTGGGATTCTAAGACAGGAGGTTAAAGGAATCACTGGTTTAGTAATTGTATTGTTAACATTGAAAGGAAAGTTGAATGGGAAATATTTTAAAAACTCGTTAGAGAAGATAATTATTGGGATGGAGAAAATAATTGCCTATTACATGTACTCCAACTGGTGTGGATGGATGTTTCATGCAAAATAAAGCAGCTTATGTGTGTGATGTTTTTGTTTTTTACAACTACTTTTCTGTGTAGGTTTCACAGAGCATATGTGAGGCACAGAGCATAGCCTTCCTTTTGGATGGGGCTTTAAAATTAATTCAGTAGCTTGACTGTGTGTGTGTGTGTGTGTGTGTGTGTGTGTGTGTGTGTTTAGGGAGAGGGACATCTCCATTCTGATGAACTATGTTGAGTGTTTAACTTTGATTAGCACAGGGTGGAGGCCTGGGTGCCTCACCAGAGAAGATAATGAAAGTGAGTGTTTTAGCAAAGCAAATAGGCCAAGGCTGCGTGGCTCTTTCCATCCATAGGTTACGAGTTTCTGTACCATATTCTGTCCAGTCTTGACTTTTTTACATACTGATCTTTTAGTGTTCCATAAAACAATTAGGGAATAAAAGGTTTTATGGACTATTAAGTAATGATACTTATTATGCTTTCCCTGCTATTCAGGTTACTGCCAGCAGTGCCACCCTTACTCATAAGACTCCTAATTAACAATGCCTCTGCTCATATTGCAAAATCCAGATTGCTAAACTGGGCCTATGAGCCCTCAAGAATTCAGTCCAACTCATCTTCCCGGTCTTAATGTTTGAATAGTTTTAGGTACAAGTAAAAACCCCAGAACACCCCAAGTCAAATTGCCATATAAAAAAAGGAAAGATCATCTTTTTCATAGCAGAAGTCCAGAGAGCAGCTCTTGAGACTGGCTCAGTGATGTCATCAGAAGCCCAGCTTGTTAGGGTCACCCACTCTGCTGTGCACCATACCACCTGCTGGTGTGTCCTCTGCCTGTTGGCAGAATGGCTGCAGAACTGCTAGGTGTCACATCCAGACAACATTGTGTACCTCACTCAGGAGTGAGGAAACCTTTCCCAGAAGTGCCCTGACCAGAATGGAGTCACATGGCTTTTCCTGAATCAATCACTGGCAAGGGGAATGAGGCTACGATGGTAACCAACCTGGGTGGAACAGAAGTGGAGAGTCAACCATTAGGACTAGATTACAGGGCTTCCTTACTTCCCTATGTATCCTACCTTCCATACCTACCTCAGCCAATTTGGCCTTTCAGTGGTGGCCCTACAAAGCCTCATACCTGCCTGTCACCACTCCTCTTCTCTGTCCCTCCAGATCCTAGCCCTCCACCCTCACCACCCCCAGTCATCTCCAGGTTTCCCCTGCTTCGTGGGACTGCCCTTGTTCTGCTCATTTGGCACCTGTGTGAAGGCCACATCTCTGCAGCTAGCTTGGTAGGTTCTTGGGGCATGCCTGTGCGTCTCTCTATTCCCTAGTGTCCTTTTCAGAGAGCCGTAGACCCGACTTTATTCGTGCAAATGTTTCCCCTAAATGTAATTAAGATGAATATAACCCATGGAAGAAAATGTTCTCACATCCTATTCATAACAGACCCTTTTAAGACTAGAGGCAGTTCTTAAAAATAGAATATGCATTCCTTCTGTTACTAAAAGAGAAAGAATTCCATATTAGTGGAACAGGAAAATGTAAAAGTAGCATTCACAATTTATTAATACTCTCTTTTCATCCACCCATACTCCTTAATCTTTTATAAGGAGTCATAAGCTCAATTTCTGCATGGTACATATATAGACTGTGGATGTTCTTAGTTTCACTGTTTTCCTAGTATTTTCAGACAGTGGTTCTCAGTCCTCACTATACATCAGAGTTATTGGAGGAGCTTCTTGAAAACAGTGTACGTATTCAAGCATCATATTCAAAGGTTCAGTGGCAAGTAGTCTGGGGTGAGGATCCAGTCTGTCTTCATAAAATGGGAACTAGGAGATTCTAATGGGGAGCTAAGGTTGAGAACTCTGGGTTTTAGATATCCATATGCAAAACCCTTCTTGGTGGATCATTTCAAACTTTTTTGGGATCCTTGTCCAGATTGTTGTCATATCTTACTGTTTGTCTTCATTCTCATGCCAAGCCATGCAAGAGAGGTGCTTATTTCCTGCATTTTTAAGACCCACCTGGTGTGTAAGCATCTCTTCCTCTTCCTTCTATTCCGTAGTGTTCAAGACAACATTAAGGATGTCCTGGAGGCCCAGTCATTTTCCACGAGCAGGTAGTTTTGCCCAGATCCTGAACATTATGGTTAGCTTCTTACCTGCTGTACATTCTATTCTATAAGCCATTAATCAAAGATCCACCTTCCCTTAGGCCCAGAAAACAATCCTCTCAGAGTCCTCTCAGATTTGCCCAGCCCTTCTCTCATCCACTATTCAAACCTTTGCAACTTTCAGGAATATTTTATCTAGAGTTTTATTGAATTAAGTTATATGCCCCCTTTTGACAATTTCTACTTTATTCCAATCCTCCAAAAATTCCTTAATTTCATTTTTTTAAAAATATATTTTATTGATTTTTTTACAGAGAGGAAGGGAGAGGGATAGAGAGTTAGAAACATCAATGAGAGAGAAACATCGATTAGCTGCCTCCCGCACACTCCCAACTGGGGATGTGCCAGCAACCATGGTACATGCCCTTGACCGGAATCGAACTTGGGACCCTTCAGTCCACAGGCCGATGCTCTATCCACGGAGCCAAACCAGTTAGGGCTCCTTAATTTTATTTTTATCAGAAAAAACAACACCACCTTATCCTGGTTAATTGGAATAATTGTCTTCTCAACCCCAGTCTTTCTCAAGGCTGTTATTCCCAGGTCTTTACTTTTCTTCAGATATTAACAAATATTATCATTTCTACACAATGATGATGTGAAAGCTTTTGTTTGAGACTCTGTTGAATGTTCTTTTGTCTCTCTTGTCTTTCTTTATACTATATGATAAAACTTTTCTTTGTTTAGAAAATGCAGAATAGGATGGTACTTATTGAACCCATTTTGTATGATTAAATGTGTATTTGATTATGACTAATGATGAGTGACTGATACTTGCTGTCCTAGCAGTGGACCTTAAATTTCATAACTCATCAGTCAGTAGGCACAGTTATTTAAACATGGACTGCTGGGCCCTACCCTTAAAGAATTTCTGATTCAGTAAGTCTTGGGGGAGCGACCTGCATTTCTATTAAGGTCCCTTGTCATGGAGATCTTGCTTCTCTGGGGACCACACTTTGAGAACCACTGTCCTGTGGGACCAAGAAGCAACCGGGAATGTTTTCTGGTTAAATGTTTCATGTCGAAATATTTAGAATTATTTTAGATAATGCTTTTTAGATTCTTTTCCTAATGGTGGATACTCAAGAGTATTTTACATGAGGCCCATAATATATTATAGATTTAAAAAGAACTCTTAAATGAGAACAGATGGGGAATTGCCTTAAGCATGAAGAAGGTTAATATTTTTCATAACATCAGTCTAGAGCAGCATTTGGGGTTAATGATTAAGTGGCTTAGTGATGTCCTCAGACCTGGGTTCTTACTGTCTCTTTAACCATGTGCTGGTGTGTCCTCAGATTTGCTCTGCATGGTGGCCAGATGGCTGCAGAAGTACCAGGCATCGCATCCAGACCACACACAAATACACTCTAGCCTGTATCCTAGTTGATGTAGCAGAGTAACTGTTGGGGAAACTAAAATGGATGATCCAGAGGTTCTTATCAGAGGCCATGATTAAGGGAGGAGCAGAGCAGTCATTGACAGGCAAGTTAGTTCATGTGTGTGGCCTTCATCTCTCATGGTATATGAAGGCATTGCTCATGGAAGAAGTGTGCTGTTGTGGTTCTTTCTCCACTTACACTGCAGTTACTTGAGGCTTTTGATCAGCTTCTTAAACCTCTTAATACTTTTGGGGCATCTCACAGAACCTTCCTGTTCCAGTGGTTCTTCTGGGAGAGCAATATCATGAAGAAAAACCCACATTGTATCACTGCCTGGAACCCTGGCCTATCCAACCTGACAGCAGGAAACTGCAGACGAACCCACCATTTGTGTCGAGTCTGGTTGCACACAGGACTCGACCGAATAGGAATGGGCATTGAGCTCACTCAGTAGGCCCCCTGCTCCTACTGCATTTATTACCTGTGGGGTCAGTAAAGCCTCCTCGTCTGAAGTCACACTTGCACCGTACTACCCACTTCTGTTTTCTCCTCTCTGCCTTTCCTGAGATTTCGCTCTCTTGGCTACCTACTGTCTTGCATTTCAAGAAGGTGACTATAACTTGGCCTCTTCCTCTGTGTCAGGAATATTGGTTATAAAGGGAGTCTCACATACGTACTTCCTGACCATTGGTATTCAAATGGTTTTGTTGGCACCAGCTCTATAAAGTGACCCAATGTGTCTTATAAAGTGGAGGCAAAATATGTATCAAAGAATGTGTTGATTCTTTACTCCCAGGTTCTGAGCAAACTTTAAGTTGTTCGTTCTTTCAAGAGTTGTCTTTTGTGAGCTTGTTGAATTTGACTTCTGCCATTTGAAGGGCTTGTTTCCTTAGATTCCCTATAGATTCTTATAATCCTCGAATCAACATGAGCCCTGAAATGTCCTCTTCTGACTCTTCCATGGAGTGACTCTGCCATTCAGTTTGACTGCCACTGCCAGGAACAGATAGAACTGGGAACATAATGATGGCCACCGTGTAGGGACAGTCTGCTCCCTCTAACCTAAGGCTGAACAAATGGATGTGACTGTATTTAATTTTGTGTATTATAATACATTTACCTAAACAAAGGTAATGCTTTAGAAGATTCATAAAATACATAATACGTAAAAAGCCATACCTCAGTGTAAGGCCTGCATTCCTTAAGGAGCCCCATAAAAACTCTCTTAAAATGTGCTTCCCCCTCCACAGATCTGATGGTAAATACTTTGTTTCTACCAGCTTCAAGGGTTGTCTCCAAATTGTCATTTTACTTGAGCTGGGATTATGTGCCACTATTTAACTTAAATGTACACCTCCCTTATAATTTTCTCTCCTTATTTTGGCAGGAATCAATTTCTCTAGAGCCCACCTTCTTTCCATATGCAGGTTTGATCTTAGATGAGTTTACTAAACAGTGCCCCTGCCTTCTGCCTTTTGAGCCTGTGTGTATCTGTCTGTCTGTGTGTCTGTTTGAGGCTTCAGATGTGAGGTCTCCATATCTCATTGTACACTGTTTCATCTGTATATATAAAAGCCTAATATGCAAATTGTCCCCTCTGGAGATCAACTGGGAGAATAGGAATTTAATTGCTTGCTATGACATGCACTGACCACCAGTGGGTGGTGCAGAATGAAGGAAGGCCCTGGCTGGCATTCTGAAGGCCCCGATCGACTCTGATAGCTGGACAGGCCTAGGGACCCTACCTGTGCATGAATTTCATGCACTAGGCCTCTAGTTTTACAATAACTCCACACCTGAGTTAGGGACCCAAAAGCTCTCAACCCCAATCCTGTGCTTTGTGAAATATAAAGGGAAGTTCATTTGAATGAAATTCCTCTCTGGGACACACATCAGCGTTTTAAAATGTCTGTCTGTGCTTCAGTGTACTTTGAAAAGGGAGAGCTCAGTTTTGATGTCAGGTTTTTAATAGAAGTTGCCCAGAGCTGTGTTGCTAGCCCAAACTAATTTTCTGTTAGCCCAATGATACTTCCCCGCCTGACACATGTAGACCTGTATGGGGGAAAGTCCTGCAAGGCTGAGCAACTCAGCTGTAAGAAGCTAGGTTCCCCTGGAAGTATAATGAATGTAATTAGGTGTGTGCTGTAGTGTGGTTCGGGGTAGTCTGGGCATGTATGTGTATACTCTGTCTTTATCAGATAAACAAATGAAAGTCTTTTACTTAATTGTTTCCTGTGTTAGATTCCACCTCTTCACATGTTGGCTATGGTCATTGAGGTAACCAGAGCATCCATCTCAGTAATCCTCCCTTTTTGCCAGTTCTCCTCACATCCTGTCCAGCACATGGGCTTGTCTTGTGAAATGGCTAATGAGAGCTTCACCACCACCATCCTTAACACACAAATGGAGCAGCATCCAGGTTGTTCTAAGCATTGAGATTCCAAAGAATTTTAAGGCTTATGGCAGAACTTAAAGAACTTGGAACAGAGGCATCCTCAAGCCACCTCAGATTTGCTTTACAAAGGGAGGGAGAGAATAACTTTTCTCTTTGAGGGTAACATGCACAGACCCATGCCCCTTTTCTCTCTCACTTTTAAAAATTGATATTTTTATATCAGCTTCTATGAATCAATTTACATTTGGACAAAACTAAAAAACTGGAAAGAAGAGGGTGAAGCTTAGGTGTTTAATTAGTGAAATTTAATTAGTAGGGCTTAAGCTTGCATTTGTAAATTTCCTACCCCAGATTTCAACTTCATGGACTTACCCACTATCCAGAACTGAGAGATGGCTTGCATTCCCATGAATGGCTAGGTGGCAGAATTCACCATCTTTAAGAGGGAGAAAAATTCAAGCTAGACAGAACTGTGTGTGTGTGTGAATTCTGACTTGAAATTTATTTGAATTTCTAAAGAGAAATTAATTTCTCTGTATCCTTTACAGTAATAGGTATTGATCATCTTTTCTCTCTTCCATCTGATGAGCTTCTACTAGAGATGGAAGAAAGCTAGCGCTTCCTTTTGGTATTTTGAGTTTTATTTTGGCAGCCTGTTCTCTCCATAAGTTGATGTGATGGTGAGGGTAAGTGTCCATGCTGTTCTAGAACGTCTTTTTGTTGCATGTTTACATGAGTAAATTTATATGGTTTTTTTCCCCTGCCTGCTTTACCTCGATATTTAATATGTTATGAACCTTTTTATAGACAAAAGAAGAGAAAATCCTATGCAAGCTCACATAAGAACAGTGAAGGCAGGGTCATTTTTAAGCATCTGGTTAGATCACAATTTGGGAAAGATCTTACACTTTAAAACAAAAGTTTTGAACCACAGATTCGGGTCCTCCATCATCTTCTTTCTTTGAAATTGCATATAGATTTGTATGTGTGTTTGTGTGTCTGTACATATTTGAATTTTTTAATGAAAGGGCCCATCACTTTCATAAGCTTTTCAAAGCCACTGCCTTAAAATATCCACTCTTTTACTGTAGTTGTTTTAAGATCCACTTTTTACTGTTTATAAACAACTTTCAATATTTGTTGATCTTTTAAGTGTTTCTTTTGCAGAATAAAATCCTTCTTGCAATATATATCTTTTGTTTGTTTAATTTAGTGTTCACTCAAAATTGATCCAAATTCTAGGGGCCTTCTCCCAAGAGAGTTTGGTTTAGAAGCAAAGGACTTTGCCATAGATGAGCTAGGCTTCGCCTGGCTTTGTTTTGCGTGTGGGGGAAATACATATCCCCGTGAGTCTGAATCGCTCGTCACCACGGTTGCTCTGGCTCTCCCTCAGGAGGTGTCTGTGGGAAAGCCAGTCTTTTTTTAACCTCTGAAATAGAGGCAACACAAGTACAATAGATCCCGACTTGCTAAGTCTGGAGACTGAACTATATTGTCCTCTGGGAAATAGTTAAACAAATCACAGATTTAAAAATCGGTGTGGTCAGCATGGTTTCAAACCAAGATGCTAAGTACCTATGATTTTATTGGAATTGCTACTGTTTTGAAAAGAAGCACCAAGTACTATCAACCTGGGTAAAAAGGAGCCGAGTTCTACTGTGATGTTTTTAGGAGTTTAAGAATTAGGCTGTAAGTTAATAATCAGTGAAATAAGATAGATCCCGTCTACTCTAATAAAAGCGTAATGTTGAAATTGAGCGTTTCTTCCCTACGCTTAAGCCACACCCACCAGCCAATCAGAGCGAGGGTATGCAAATTAGCCCAGCCAAGATGGCGGACGCCGCAGCTGAGGAGAATCCGAGCACCGAGGTCCAGCAGGGAAGATGGGAGACCTCTGCCCCGGGATCCAGGCCACAGCTGCGGCAGGAGAAGCGAGCTGCCTGTGGCTGTGATCCAGCAGGGCAGACAGCTGAGCTTCTGTCTGTCCTGGGATCCAGGCAGCAGCCGTGGGCGGGAGAAGCGAGCCCACACTGCGGTCCAGGGGAGACAGAAGCTGTGCCATTGGCGGGTCCCCGAATGAAGGGGTGGATGGTCTAGAAGTGGAGGTGCTCCTGCTTTGCAGCTGCAGTGCCGGGGCTGCATGGGCAGCTGCCACCTGACTGGGGCTGAGCCCTGAGCTGGGGGTTAATGCCCCCTCCCCATGGAAGCTTTAATGAAGGAAGGAGGTCTGCTCCCTCTCTCTTTCTCTCTCACACACACCCATCTGGGCCCCCTCTCTCGCCGGCTTCATTTTCTCTGCCACAGAGGCAGAGGTCTCCTGTGAGTGGCCCCTGGTCTCCCTTCAGAGCTGGGGTGAACCCCCGGGGGAGCCAGGAGATGGAGAGATGGGCAGGGGGTGGGGCGGAGGGAGCAGCAGCCCCAGAGAGTTTGGGGGGAAGTAACCAAGTGGGGGAGAGGTGAAACAGGATGGAGGGAAGAACTTTATAAAAGAGTCAGTGGACAGCAGAGTTAAAAAAAAGAGGATGTATGAGGGAACTGTAGGGCCTATGATGAAAACCAAGTATAGTTGTGTACTGGGAACAGATTTTAAAAGTAGAAGTCAGAAAAGAAAAAAAGATAAATGATAGTAGATAATTAGGCAGGTAGATAGATAGGTATTAAAACAGTGGCAGTAAGTAGAGAAGAATGTATGGCAAAGGTAGGATGAGAGAAAAAGAGGGAGGGAAGAAAAGTTATAAAGGGGGAGCTGGTAGAGCTTAAAAGGAGAATGGGAAGAAGGAAGGATGGGGGAGGGAGCAAAGCAGGTCAGAGGGAGGAAGTGAAGAAAAAAATTAAGGTGGGAAGGAAGGAAAAGGGGAGGG
>PVJC01037531.1:0-17162 GCA_004026665.1 Murina feae | reverse complement strand
TCTATGTCTATGTCCATAGGTTATCTCTTAACATTTCTGTTTCCTTTCCAATCTCTAAATTTTATTTTCTAAGTTGTGTACTATGATAGTCTTATCTAATTTTCTCTTAGCACAATCTTTTTTTCCCTTTGTAGTACCATTATTTCAAAACACCCACCTAGCAAAACCATACCATTGATTACTGGGTAATGCTATCATTTAATTTCTTTCTTTTTATGCTCAGGTTACTGAAAGCTACTGAGAATGGTCAGAATGCAGTTCAGGCAATCCAACTTTCAGTGGTGGGGGCCCACCAGGTATTTGCGATGGTGGGCCACCCAGCTGGAAATGCCCAGGCCTGCACTCACCAGCCATCCCACCCCCCAGTGCACGAACCCTGAGGGGGCTGTGGCCAGCCTGAAAACAGCCCTCAGCCCCTCACCCAGGCTGGCCATGCGTGCCAGCAAGTGGACATCCCCCCGAGGGGTCCCAGACTGTGAGAGGGCACAGGCCAGGATGAGGGACCCCCTCCTCCCCTCGCCGAGTGCACAAATTTTTGTGCACCAGGCCCCTAGTCTAGTATAAAATGTTGTGTACTCTAAAGGAAATAGCACTGAACAGAAGGATTAAGTTTGAATGTTCATCCCTCCATTTGCAAGCTCATATCCTTAGTAACGATTTTGCCTTTACTCTCATGGTCTTATACAGTGTCACTTCTTTCTCATTATGTGATGTCACTCCATTGCATGTCACTTCCTCTTAGCTGATCTTACCGCATTAATTGTGAAAGTTTATATTAAAGATCCTGGTCTGTGGTTAATTTTTAATGAATGTTAACTGAATATAAATAGCTGTTGTTGAACAGATCGTATACTAATATAAAAGAAGTTGGCTGCATTTGTAAATAAGTTGTATTATGATTGTTCAGATGTTTCTAATTAACTTGCTGGATTGTGGGTTAGTTAAAACTTACTGATTTATCAACTACTTCCCAAGTCTCTAGAGTTTAGAACATTGTGCTAAGTCTTATGGCAAAGGGGACTAAGACTAGAAAAGTAGCCATGAGACCTTGTTCCCTCCAGCTGAGCCAACTTTTATTCCTTGTACCAATAGCTTTCATACTTCATTCTATTTTCTTAAGTATTTGAGCTTAAGGATTGTATTTCTCTCACTGCGTTAGGCCCACTTTTTTTTTTTTTTGTCATGCAACACATTTTCAACAAATATCAATATAAATAAGGAATAATGTTATTTTACTTAAAAGTGTAAGAGGATTACTGGCATCGGATGGATGCAGATGGATGCTCAGGCAGAGCTGATGTGCTTCAAAATTTTTCCCCTAAAATGCCTGAATTTTCTCCTCTGCTATAAATTTTGGCCTCAGTTCTATCAATCACAGTTGAGTTTCATCTTTAAAATAAAGGCGCCTGAGAGAGAATCAAAAGCTACTATTCTTCTCATATCAGTATCAGCTAATGATTGTGTATGCATTTACTTCCTCCAGCTCTAGGCTCCAGAAGTAATTGTAATTAAAATAAAATTAGTTTGCTTTCCTTCCACACCTAACTAAGCTTAGCTTCACCAGTGCAATGGGAGTCTTGGAGGAGATTAAGACTCATTTGAGGTCCTTAAAGAATAGTTTTTACAGTGAGCTTGAAAGGGGTACTGTGTTTGATTGATTAAAGCTAATTGAAAATGTTTTGTAAAATAGATTTTGCCATCCTGGCTTAAGAACCTAATTACCGATAAGAACATTGAATCCATGGAAAACAAAAAATATGTTCCACTTTTAGTGACTACAGATTGTTTGAACAAGAGGACCTTTCCATAATTTTTATTTTCTATCACATAAAGGCATAAAGTTATATTTCTTTTAGGTGAGTGGGGCAATATATGTCACAAAAGAAATAAAAATTAATTATGAATAATTAAATAGTTATTGATTACATAAAATATTTAGTGCTTAACAAAATCCTTATGAAATTGGTAATATTATAACTATTTTATAGAGGAAGAAAGGGAATTCAAAGAGGAGATAGAGATGATAAATGGCAGAGCCAGAATTTGAAACCAGGTCTCTAAGTCCACTCAGCAATATTCCGTTACATACATTATTCATTTATGCATACCAGATTTAGTGGGTGTCATCTTTATGTGTGGCACAGTGACAGAGTAGAGTAGTGGACAAGGCAAAACCTCTTGTTCTTGTCTTGTAGAGCTTAGACCCCAACAGGAGAGAAGTTACACAAATAAACAAATAAATATGTAGTCACATGTTGTAACTCATTATTAGAAGTAAAAAGATAGCGATTATGAGAGAGGAAAAAAACACACACACAGGAATAGGACCAAGTTACATGATGAGATTGGAGCAGTCAAGAAAGACTTCATGGAATGGCTTGATGCTGGGAGCAGGGTTTGAAGAATAGTTTTTATAGTGAGCTTGAAAGGGGTACTTTGAATGGGGCCATAAAGAATAGATATGAAGTACATAAAATAAGGAAGGAAAAGGATTTGTACAATCAGGACGAATAGTTTAATGATAAACCTATGAAAGCAAATGGCCTGGGTGTTCCTCTGGAGACTGTGGGGTTAGCCTGGGATGACCTCTTGTGTACTTGGTCATTCAGCTGGCTGCAAAATCAAAGCAAAAGCTTATGAGAGAACCTGCCAGATCTTGTCTGCCAAACCCTTCTCTGGAAACTCTTACATGTAAAGTTAAAGCAGCTGAAGCTGGCCCACTCCTGCCCTGACCCCCTTTGGTGGTCAGTGCCATTTCTCTACGTTTTTTGGAAATTGTGTCTTGCAGGCATCACAACTCTCCAGGGCCCTTCAGACAGCAGTTTCTCACAGCTTGGAAAGGGACAGACACACTCTAATTCGATTTTCACCAAATACTTCCACTGGAAACTAAGCTTTTGGAAGGTGTTTATTTCGTGGACTCTATGCTGTGGAATATATGTTTATATATCATAAAATATATTCCATTGAACAATTGGTTTGGAAAGTGCTGCACACTACCATCCTCTGAGATCATAGTCTCAACTAATATAAAAAAACAATAACAACAACTGCTCAATGCTGAAGCAAAAATCATGTTTAATATATTTCAACTCAGCATTTCCTAAACACATTTGATCTTGGAATGCTTTTCTGCTGCCTTTGAACACTTCAGTCCCTAACTCATGGTTTAGGAAAATGGGCTTCAACTCGACATAAATATAAACCATAATACATAGAACTCTTCCTAAGGAAGGCATTTTGCTGCTTAAATTACCACTAGACAAAATCAGGTAGAAGTAAGCAGCTAATAACTCATTCACATTGATGTTTTGTTGGCATGTAAACAAATTGATTTCCACGGCACTCAAAGACTATTCATATGCTTAATCTCATATCTCATTGTTGTGTTATTTTAATTGGCCAAACTATTAATCAATTATTGGGAAACCAGTCCTAGCAGGAGGAAATTTTGTACATGTGTTTCATTTCTACGGTGCTCCTAAAAGTAGGACCTAAGTATAACTATAAAAAAATATCCCCATACCTTCTTAGTATTTACCTTCAATATACATTTTTTAATTAGTATTATCTCCTATTACTTCAAACATGTTAAGGAATTGATGGTGTCTTAAAAATAAATTAAGCCTGAACTTTTTTAAATTGGTAAGTTAATTACAGTTCTTAATCATGTTTTCTTCATCAGATTTTTTAAAATCCCTGTAGAGCTATATATATACTTGTAAGATTTCAAAGATTTTCTTAAAGTATAGTCATTAATATGCATTGGTTTTATACTAAAGGTTTACTCTCTGCCAACAGCATTAAGTCTCAGGATAAAGCGAGTTTGGAAATACTCACTTTGTTTTGTTGATTATGTCTTGAGGTGTCCCCTAGGTTGTCCTGGACTATATACACTTCATACTGGGATCATCTGTTCTTTTTTCTCATTTGAGTTGGCAAGCTTTTCTTTTACCCCTCAAATTTGTTTTAAAGTAAAAA
Source organism: Murina feae (assembly GCA_004026665.1). Classification (NCBI taxonomy): domain Eukaryota; kingdom Metazoa; phylum Chordata; class Mammalia; order Chiroptera; family Vespertilionidae; genus Murina; species Murina feae. The sequence continues at coordinate 13,181 of PVJC01037531.1, read as the reverse complement.
TACACCATTTAAAAAAAAAACTTGGATAAGTATTTGATGCATTTTCTCTCTACTTCTGTCTAAAACGATCATGTATTATGTTGTAAATTCTTTTTAGTCATATTTGGCTGAAACAATTAGAGAATTTGTACTTTTATTATTTAATTTTTTAAATATATTTTTATTGATTTCAGAGAAGAAGGGAGTGGGAGAGAGATAGAAACGTCAGCAATGAGAGAGGATCATTGATTGGCTGCCTCATGCACTGGGGATCAATCCCGAAACCCAGGAATCAAACTGTGATCTCCTGGTTCATAGACACTCAACCGCTGAGCCCAGCCGGCCAGGCAAGAATTCACACTTTTAATGGAGGAACCATGGCAGTGATTTTACTAAAAAATGGCCTCAAGCTGTTCTTAATACTTTGAAATAATATTGATGTAAATCTGGGACCCAAAAATAAGTTGTCCAAGGATAGACAGCTAAAAGAAGAAGAGCCCAGCTTGGAATTCATGCTTCTCTACCATAAATTCTCATTCATAAATAAAATTCTAAGGATGGCTGAGCTTGGAACAAACCCATACACGTGCTACTTGTCATGACTTTCCAGATGATTCTTTAAAAACCCAATATGGACCCCAATGATTAAATGCTATGCAAAGTATTGCTATAAGTATGGAGAAAGAAAATCCTTAGCTTTTATTTTATAAAGATAAAAATGCTATCATCTTTCTTAGTAGATGTTAACTAATAGCTAAATATGACAAATGGTCTTTTGAGACACAATGCATTTAGATTAACGAGTTTATGCTTTTTAGCTCTTTTTTTTTTGTTCCATCTGAAATAGGTTTTCATGGATTTTTTTTAACCAGGTGTGTGTGTGTGCATGTGTGCATGTGTGTGTAAAAGACAGAAGTTATCATTAGATAGCATTCTTTACTAAAAGAAAAAAATACATAAAGGTTTCCCTAACCCTGAAAGAAAGACAAGTAGATATCCTCAACTTAATCTGCATCTGAAATATCTTCCTAATTGCTATTAGTGCTGTTTTAATCACTTTGGTAAATAATGATAGACACAATTATTGATTTGTATTTTCACGCAACATATATTTATGGATAGATTGCTATAGGTCTGACACTATTCTATACATGAAATACAAGGCAAATATAAGACTAACATGGCCCCTTAACGCATGATTTTATTTTAAAGGGATCGGGGACAAAGAATGAACTTATAATCAACTTTTTACAGATTTTGAAAAGTGTTATGAAGCTGTTATACTGGAGAGTAAAATGTGAGGGTGACATTTAAACAGAGTCCTGTAAAATGAGAAGAAGCTGGTCATGCAAAAACTTGTGGAAAACAGTCTAGTCAGAAGGGACAGCAGGTGCAAAGCCCTAAGTCAGGAACTATCTTGGCACATTTAAAGGACATTAAGAAAAACAATATCTTGAACTGCAGTGAGCAAGAACAAAGGTGATAAACTGTAAGATTAAAAAAGGGGAGTATTTCAGATCTTAAAAGATGTGATAGTCTATAATAAAAGGTTTTAGTTCTGTTTTATGTGCAATGGGTACCCCAAATGCTTTTAAGTAAAATAAAAAAATACATTTTGATTTATATTTTATAAATATTAATCTAGGTATAATGTAGAAAACTAGTTATAGGAACTATGGAAAAAATAGTAGTTTAACCAAATGTTCTATTTGTTGTATTTCTTATAATTGAACTAGAGGCCTGGTGCATGAAAATTATGCAATTGGTGGGGAGGGGTCCCTTAGCCCAGCCTGTGCCCTCTTGCAGTCTAGGAGCCCTCCGGGGATGTCCAACTGATGGCTTAGGCCCTCTTTCCTCTGGAGAACAGGTCTAAGCCACAGTCTGGCCTCCCTCTGCAGGAGGTAGCCCCAGCAGGTGATCTGGGGATGGCGAGTGGCCAGCCTTGCCCTAAATCACCCCAACACCATTGCCGGTGGCCTCCCTCTACAGGAGTCAACTGGGATGGTGATCAGGGGATGGGGTTGGCCCCCATTGCCCCGCCACTGGTTGCCACTACCCCCGGCCCATCGCCGTTTCCTTCCTCTGCCCATTGGCATGTGCTTTGGCTTGCCTGGTGCCACCTGTTCACCAGCCCCAGACCCCACTTACTGGTCGCTAAGCTGATCGGTAAATTTGCATATTATGCTTTTATTATATAGGATGGGGTCATCACCAGATCACTAGTGTACTTATTCAACAAATTCCCATGAGCAATTCTCCAGTTCTTCAATTTTCATATCATGACCATGAGAGAATTCCAGATGCTACTTCTATAAAATGGTGGAGGCTCAGTAACCCTGGGTCCCTAAATGACCATCTGCAACAGAGGCATATAACATGAACATGAAAATCTATAGGAGGCATATAACATGAGCATGAAATGGACACCATTTAGGTTAAGCCACTGCAATTTGGGGATATTTTGTACCCATAGCATAATCCAACTTAGAGGGCTAATAGGGCAGGTGGAAAGAGGAAAATAAGATCAATATTGTAATAATCTACATGAGAAAGGATGTTATTTTGAATTACTGGTGGTTGCAGTGTATGGAGATCCAATTGAAATAAATTTGAATTCCATTTTGTTGATAAAGCAGAGAAAACTAGTGGGTGAATTGAGTTTTCTGAGTGTCTTCTATGCAGAGTCAGCTTATTTTATAAATTGTCTGTTGGAATCTGAAACTCATTCCACATTGTTCTCCATTATCACTTCCTTTCAAGAGCTAAAAGCGTGGAAACTACATTCTCTAGACTCTCTTGTCAGCAGGGATCCAGTTTATGCCCTGCAAATGTGAAGCTTTTGTTAAAGACTTGATAGGAGGAGAGAGATGGACAATTGGTTTGGCTTCATTGTGGTGTGAGGGCTTTGGAAGATGGCAGACAGGACGTTTTGCCAGTACATTTCATGTATCAAATGGGAATCAACCTTTTTGATGCTGAAGGCCTCATGGGGAGTTGTCAGGGATTTTTTCACATCATGCTTTCTGGAGAACTAGCATCTGTTTACCTAATCTTTGCTGTCTCAGCTCACCTAGCACGTTCATACGCCTCTAATTCTTGGTATTAAATCTCTTTTTGATGGAAATACCTAGAATTCTTTTTTTATGTTTTACACAAACTATTTCTATTTCTACTTTATACAACATATCTCCTACTTTCTAACAAAGTATCTCAGTAATCAGGAAACCGAGGCTCCAAAAGCCAAGGGCATTGTCTAAAACCCTTTTCATTATAATTGTTCTCATTGACCAATAAACCCAGTTCATAATTTGTGATTCATAACTTGTGCTCTATTATAGCATGCCTCCCTAAATCTTAATATTCTTTCTACCAAATGGAATTTTAAACAATTCTCTTATAATCTTAGTTCCTGTGATTGACACAATCACAATGTATGCATTGCTACTCTGCAGGGAAATTTCTGCTTATAAAGAAAATGATGCCTACTGGTGCATCTCGGCACAGTTTTAGTTCAGCGTCTTTTCCATATGATTGTCATTTAGCATAAAGCCACCAAATCAGATTTCATAATTTGAAACGCCTTGAATTTGCTGGTTTAGCTTACAGGTAAATGATACTCTGCAGAACTGCTGTTATAAATTCAATAACACCGCGGTGGGGAATGAGAAAATAGACATTTTTGAAGAAGTGGGGGAAAAGGCTTTGAGGAACTGATTTCTGAGTCAAATGCCTTTCATCACAGAGAGAGGGACTCCAGGGAAATGCCTAAAGTAAGCAAAATGTTACAGCTGTAAATTTCTTTTTAATTTTGTTTTTGCAAAGACATTTTGCTTTTAAATGTCCTGGGAACACATTTTTTACCTTCTTAAAATGGACTAGGTCTACTCTTTCAAGAATGCCCTTTCATTTAAGATGAGCTTCAAGTATAAATAGAATGAGCAGCCACTGGGTAGAAATAGTTAGTGAGGGATTGTAAAGAGGAGCAGGCACACATGCACATAAACAGACACCAGGAGTGAAGTGAACACATGAGGACATATATAGAGTAAAATGCACCATGTTTTAGGTTTTGTGTGGCAAATATGTTTACATTCCATTCCTCCAAATAAACTGTGAGGTTCTAACGTTAGGAGAGATTACTCAGATGTAGATGCATTATTGTAGCAGGTGTTTTAGTCCACTCAGGATGCCATAAAAATTACTACAAACACATGGGTTAAACAACAACCTATTTTCTCCAGTACTGGGGGCTGGAAGTCCAAGATCAAGGTGCCATACACCCACCTTCTCCATGTGTCCTACATGGCCTTTCCTCTGTAACATATATTTGGTGTCTCCTCCTCTTCTCAACACCAGTTCTATTGAGTTAGAACCCCATTTTTATGACCCTATTTAACCATCATTAACTACTTAAAGGCTCATCTCCAAATACAGTCATCTTGGGCTTATGGCTTCAACATATGAACTTGGGAGGGGGACACAATTCAGTCTAAAACATACACATAGGTAGAACTCAATAAATACGTGTAGAAATAAATTTGAGACTAATAAATTACAAATGAAAATTATGATTTATGTAACCATGTAAATTTATAAGTGGCCATTACAAAATATTTCCCTAAAATATGGACAGGAATACATCCTCAATTACAAAGTCAGACAATATGAAAGGAAATGTCATTTTTATGACTTAACAGTAAGTTAGTCAGTATTTTTCCTTATATTTTTACTAGGGGGCTGGTGCACAAAAATTTGTGTACTCAGGGGGGTCCCCCAGCCCTCTCGCAGTCTGGGACCCCTCTGGGGATGTTCACCTGCTGGTGTGCCTGGCCAAGCCTGGGTGAGGCTGATGGCTGTTTGCAGGCTGGCCAAGTCCCCCCAGTGGGAACCCTCACCCTATGGGGGTGTGGCTAGCCTGGGTGAGGGACTGAGAGCCATTATCAGGCTGCCCACAGCTCCCATTGACCCAACCTCCCAGTGAGGCTGGCTGGAATCAGGTTTCTGGGGTTTATTTATCTTCTATAATTGAAACTTTGTTGCCTTGAGCAGAGGCCCAGCAGGCCTAGGGAGGCAGTTTGAACTCCATCGCTGGTGCAATGGAAGCCTCCTGTTTGCTCTAGCTCCATGGCTGCTGGACGCCATCTTGGCTGGGTTAATTTGCATACAGCTGCTCTGATTGGCTGGTGGGCGTGGCTTGGCTGGTGGCCGTGGCTTAGGGTCTCAGAGTAATGGTTAATTTGCATATTACTCTTTTATTAGATTAGATTCATTGACTTTTGAATGAGGCTAGTATTTGATTTTCTCTTCAGCTGGATACATTCTCATTGTTTATCGAGAATATAATTAAATACAAAGGTAATAACATTGACCCTGCCCCTGGTTTCTGGAGAAAAGAGGTATTTCTAAGCTTAAAAGAGAAAGAAACCAAGAAGAAACAAATGTCTGGATCAATGTATACAAAAATTAAAATGTTTCATCAATAATTGCCAATTTTAAAAAATGTATAACACACTAATAAAAAATAGTTGACAACAAAAATAATACTTGATATGCAGAAAATTATCCAGGAAGCAAAGAGAAAGGTATTTCTTCTTACACCAAGAAGATAAAATTCATATTCTATTCCTCCCTTGAAATAGTAATTCAAATAACTGGCAGCTTCTCAGTAAAATCATGCTCTCATATGTTGTTAGAATGGATGTAAATAAAAGATTAGACCAAAAGCATGGTGACTATATATATATTGGGGCCTTAAATTTTAATCCCCACTGAGCCAAACTGGCTAGGGCTGGTACACTTTTTATAGTAAATACAGAAAACAGTACATGCAGGTTAAAAAAAAATGTTTATCACAGCACCATTTAAAAAAATCAAGCAGTTCAAATTCCAAATAATGGAAATGGTTGAATTAGTTATGGTACAGTTATGTAAGTGGGTATTATACTTTTAAGAAAAATATTTTAAGTCATTTAAGATAAAATTTACATAATTCATGATCAAATGGACAAAAATTATGTAACAATAATTGCAATTATAAAGTTAAAGAAAATACCTTTTGTTTTCATATGCAGTTCTTAATGAGGTAGAAATTAATCACAGACTGGTGTGACTCTCTCTGGCCTAATTCTGGAGTTAGAGCAGAAGTTAAATGGAATTGAAAATCTTTGAGAAAGTTGGGGGTAAGGAGAGGATAAAGCAAGTGACACTGTTGCCTTGCCTACCACCCGGAGCAGACAACAAGGACAACTCACATAAGTACTGGATGGAACAACGCCTTGCTCACATAGAAAAGAGATGGAGCAAGATCAGCTTCTATACTGAGAATTCCCAGATCATCAAAAACTCTTATTAGCCTTTTAACTTTCATCTGATTTGAATGTGCCTTGGAGAAATCAATAAACACTCGGTATCAGCTGTTCAGTAGATATATTTTTTCTCCTGTGTAATAGAAGGGGGATCCTTGTTCTGATTCATCTGACAGATGATGAACCCCTAAAGAACAGCTTCTGAAACTTCCAGCCAACCTAGCGTTGGCCCCAATGACCAGCAACCTTAGCATCGAGTTGATGGGCAAGGCAAAGGACCATATACATTGCCTCCCTGCAATATAGATATAGCCGTGGGATGGCCAGGTGTCATGTGATGCACATACACGTAAAAGGAACAAAAGGCTACAAATCAAGCCCAGAACAGGAGAACATGCTCCCAAAAAAGATGATGTGCACAGCACAGGCCACGAGGGCTCCTATCATCCTGCAAGAAAACTCCCTCTGCTTTCCTCAGCTCTATGCGTTGAATGCTGATATAGTTTACGCAGAAGTGTACTGACATCTGCAGTGCACAATGAAATTATTTCAAATTATGATGGAAATGACCAGATGAACAGTAAGACATTATGGTTGAATCTGAGTAATGGGGATATAGAAATGCTCACTGTAAAGTTCTTATAAATATTCTGTATGTTTGAAGTTCTCTATAATTAAATCTTGAGTAATAAAACTAGGAAAGGGAATATATTTTGTACCATGGTTTTATGTATATTACAATAATACATATACAAGACATATATAAGACAACCTTGCAAGTCATGCTGCAATAATAAAGACTATATGTGAATCCTTACCTGGTAAGGGAGATACCATGATCACAAAGGTGGTTTTCCTGGAGTGAGGCTTACCCATTGCATTCTGGGTGTGCTGACCCCTACAGTTTCCCCAAATGTGGGAACCTGGACTGCATAGTTTGCGGTAGTGGGGGACTGCATTCGTGCTTTCCCCTAAAAATATTTCCTTTCATATTGTCTGACTTTGTAATTGAGGATGTATTTTATGTGAAACAAATCAGAGCAGGTGTTCTTGGAGGGGGGGGGAGATAGGAATAATAGAGCTGACTGGAGCTAATAAAGGAAAAAATGAGAAATTATTTGTAAAGATTCATAATCAAGGTCAATGAACTGAGAGTAATTAGATCAACTCTTTGCACCTGAGGTACAAAATAATAAGTATCATTAAAAGCCAGTGAGGGATAATGTTATCTAAGGCAATCATCACATTCTCCCTTTGATATTCTGTAACCAGTTCACAAGTGAGAAAGGACTCTTGGTGTACATGAATCTGGCTTACAGTGATGGACTGCATTTTGTTACTAACTCCGCTTCTCAGGAACTGGCTATCTCCATAATGGTTCATTTCTGCTTCGACCTAAAAACGTTAAAATCTCTACCTAAGCTCCGTATTAAATAGTATTGCAAAACGAATATGGTTTCTATGATAAAGTCAGAGTGCCTGATATGTATTCCTGTGTGACTTATGTGCAGTCACTTTCACACCTGTTTCTTCATGCTAATGACCCCTTGTGTAGAATGGGAGGGGTTGGATTGAATACTTTCTCAAATTCTTTTTACTATATGCAATCATTTCCTGGTGAGGCATCATTTGCCGGAGAGTAAGAGCAAATATTTTAAGTCAGGCCATTTCTAGTCCATTCTGCAACTTCTCATGTTGTAACTATGGACATAGTTACATAACTATGTTGTTACTCCATTGCACACAGTTCCTCATCTATAAAATGGAGTGGAAAGCACTCAGGCTAGGATAGTCGTGAGGTGGAAACAATTATCTGATAACGCACTTAGCAGTAGATGGGTCCTACGATTTGTCTTCATAAAAATTTCAATCCGGTTTTTCTCTGTGAATAGTTTTCCCAGATCATCAAAAACGCCTTTTAGCCTTTTCACTTTCATCTGATTTGAATGTGCCTTGGAGAAATCAATAAACACTCGGTATCAGCAGTTCATTAGATATCGTTTTTTCTCCTGCGGAATATAAGGGGGACCCTTGTTCTGATTCACCTGACAGATGCCGAACTCCCAAAGAGCAGCTTCTGAAACTTAGAGCCAACTGGGGCACTTCTCAGTTCCAACTGCCAATGTATCAACCGAACGAGCATTTGTTAAACAAGGAGCTCAAAGCATTTGTTAGTAGTCACTGTCGCCGGAGTCCTGGACCAATCTCTGCCAAAACTAACTCAATCCGTCCCAAGCTCCTGCCCCTATCCTCCCACACTCTCTTCTCTCTTACTCTTTTTTTTTCTTGAACATTTTTCTTCATTTGCCTTTAAAACGCAAGAGCCATTTTATCAACGGTGAGCTTTATTTTATTTTTTTCATCCTGGTGTTGGGAGAGTGCTGACTGGAAACTGACAGCCAGGCACTGGAAACCAAAACTTTTTGTTATATTTCAGATTCTGTTACCAAGTAGCCAGATAGACCTGAGTCTGTCACTCATCCTCAGTGGGTTTAGCAATCTCTGCCCCTGTCTTTGAACACCAGAGCTATTGTGATCATGCTCTGAAAATACAGGCTTTGTTTCTCAATTGACGTGTTTGTGCAAATAAGGGACGTGTTGATATCTATGTCCTGCTATCCTTGCAGCATTGCAGGTCACCATTGATGAAGGCACAGCACTCTGTGATCTGATATCATTTACTATCCATTTTTTGCCATTTATCCTCTACTTACCAATTTGCAAGTCTGCTTACAGGCTGTCCAACCAGGGAATCAGGCAATTAATTTTGGGGCTATTATAGATTCTCTGGTGTGGTTGGTTTCTAGATGCCCTGAGGCCATAGACACAGCCTTCTTAACAATGAGCAATTAGGCCCTAACCGGTTTGGCTCAGTGGATAGAGCATCAGCCTACAGACTGAAGGGTCCAGGTTCCAGTCTGGTCAAGGGCATGTACCTTGGTTGTGGGCACATCCCCACTGGGGGATGTGCAGGAGGCAGCTGATCGATGTTTCTCTCTCATCGATGTTTCTAATTCTCTATCCCTCTCCCTTCCTCTCTGTAAAAAAATCAATAAAATATATATTTAAAAAAAAACAAGAATAATGAGCAATTAGGTAGAAGAGATTTGAGGATAAATGGTGAGATTATTAAGGATTTAGGATGACCCTTCTATTTTTTCCTCTTTACCTTAAAGGTGACACTCTAAATGTTGATATTCAAAATTAATTTAAAAGATAGAAACATGTACTTTAATCCATGGTTAGAAGTTAGCATTGAAAAGGAAATGCCTGTGAGTTCACTAAGGCCACTGAGCTAAACTAATGTTTGTACTGTTGTTGGAGAGTATCACCCACCACCACCAACATCACTACCAAATGGAACCTTAGAATGTGACTTCACTGGGAACTAGGCCCATCCTATATAATAAAAGAGTAATATGCAAATTGACCCTAACAGCAGAACCACTGGGAATGACTGGTCACTATGACCACAATGACCACCAGGGGGCAGACACTCAATGCAGGAGCTGCCCCCTGGTGGTCAGTGCACTTCCACAGGGGGAATTCTGCTCAGCCACAAGCCAGGTTGATGGCTGTCAGTACAGCAGTGGTGGTGGGAGCCTCTCTTGCCTCCTCAGCAGCTCTAAGGATGTCCAACTGCAGCTTAGGCCTGCTCTCTGCTGGCAAGTAGACATCTCCTGAGGGCCCCTGGGCTGCCAGAGGGATGTCTGACTGCCAGCTTAGGCCCGATCCCCTGGGGAGCGGGCCTAAGCCAGCAGGTGGACATACTCTGAGGGGTTCCAGACTGTGAGAGGGCACAGGCCAGGCTGAGGGACACTCGCAACACCTCCCCCCCCCAGGTGCACAAATTTTTGTGCACTGGGCCTCTAGTTACAGATATAATTAGTTAACATGAGATCATACTGGAATAAGGTGGACTCTCAATCCATTATGACTGGAAGAGAAGGGCCACAGAGGCCACAGAGAGAATGTCACGTGACAACAGAATCCAGATTAGAGTGTTGCACCTTAAGCCAAAAAATGCCAAGCATTACTGGCAACACCAGAAGCTAAGGCAAAGGCCTGCAACAGAGTCTTCCCCAAAGTTTTTGTGAAGGCAGAGTGCTGCTGACACCATGACTGTGGGACTTCTAGTCCCCAGAAATTTGGGACAATAAGTGTATGTTATTTTAAGGCACCCATTTTGTGATGATTTGTTATAACAGCCCTAGTGTGTTAATAGAGTTCTATTGTGTATTAGAATTTTGATACCATGAGGGCAGCCAATCCTAGAGTCAAGGAGAAAAGAAAAAGGGATGGACATTGTGAAAAAAATACCTTTATCCAATTGTTAATTAGTCTACCCAAACTTTTAAAAGCAGGAGATATTCTGAAAGTAAATTCTAAGAATGAGATCTGTGCTTTCCTCTACCTTCATTTCTATTATCTGTACTTCCCATTGTCATGGTAACTCCACAGACTTCATTCATGCTCTGTTAAGGTCATTATGAATCATGTCCTAAAACCACTTTATTTCTATCTCTCTAATTCTTTGGGCTATCAAATGCAATTATCCCTATAGTCTCATTGATTAGTAAAACCCATCAAACATAAGAATATTTTTTGTTCAGTCATTAGCTATGAATGTTTGACTGTACTTTTTAAACATCATTAGACTGTATTCACAAAATGTTGAGGTTTATTTTTAAACAGTATCTAGAAAACTTTCTCTCTATCCATGCTAGATCTTACCCAAGACTCCAGGAGGAGAAAGAAATTATCCCACGATAGGAGTACCACGAAATGCTTATTTGTTTTCAGCTTCTAAGAGAGAAAATACCATGGTGGTTATGCTTTCATCTACTCCATAGCTTTAGTCTGATCTATCAGAACGAAGAAGGTATAAGAACTATGAGAATGCAATGCTTTATCTTATTTCAGTGATCCTGGTGGCACATAGTTGGCTGAAGATTGTATTTTTAAAATATTTTTGATCTTCTTGGCATTATATCATCTTCCCATAGGCATTTTTACTAAAGTCTAAAATACTAAGGTTTCTGTTATTAAGGTGATCTTTATATTTTACTTTAGAAATTAGCTGAGAAAGCCTAAGAACGCTTACTCTTTTATACTTAACTGTAACTTAAGTGGAAATTTGTTAGCATTTCCCATTAGTACAGATGTTAGTGAGCTTCAACTGATATGTATGTTAATATTTATGATGTGTGTGTATTAACATATTGATGTTTATGTGGGTTGGGTAAGGGAATAGGTGGCTAGTGGTTGGGGCTAAAAAAGATGGACAAATCATGTGAATATTGGAGGGGGTCACCCAGAGGAGGTGACCACTGGATGACCTTCAAGTTAGACCTGGGCAATCAGAGCTGCCTTACACCCTCCTCTGTCCTTGGGATGTGTGTTCTGCCCGTGGTTTCCACAGAGGGAGCCATTTTCAGGGACACAGCCTCCAGAGAGCAATGTGTTGTTGCGATCATCTGGATTGGATACATGACTAAACTCAGGGAAGGTCTTCATATAAACTTTTAGCATTCTGGTGATGGGTGAGGAGATCCATTCATCTTGCAGCAACTAAGACAAGTCTTGTGTATGAGTACCCTTGCTTATTAAACCTGCCACCTACCAGTCTGGACTAGTCTGCCTTTCCTTCTGTCTCTCCTTGCCCATGATGTAAGGGGGCCAATTTGCAAAGCAGTGGTGATGTCGTTGAATTTAATTCATATTTTGAAATTCATCAGAAATTATCCCTCCCATGTGGTCAATTAGCAATTACCATTTTACATATAAAAGAGACCATCAAAATGATATAATGCTATAGGAATTTTAATTTAATTAAAAAGTACTGAAAGTATTTAGTATACATTTGTCCAGAACAAAACAGTTTGAAAGATTTCCTCTTACATGTTAATTTTACATGTTCCCTTGATATCTAGACATCCAATATTCAGTTCATCAGCAAACACTATGTTTGAAGCCCTTGACCTAAAATTCAAGTCTACAGAATTAATGGGGGTTTTTCAAAATCTTGAACAAAGTTAGCCCTGTCATTTTCTGACAATGGGAGGTACTCTGTTGACAACCTGTGATCTCTGAATTTCTCTACAATAAAGTGAGTAATAAACTGTTTTCCAGATCTCAAAATGTAAGAGAAATTAAGTATGTATCATCAAAAGGATTGCATATTAAGCAAATTGTTGTTTCTTAGTTTTTTTTCAGAGATATACAAATATACTATGGTTACACCAGTTAGCAACATTCTCTTCAAAAGCCCTGATTATTGGTTGTGTAATACTTTTTGATCATGAAAGTAAATAGGTAATTATAAATAATATAGGATTTTTGATAGAGGAACATTTTTCTATATATGGAATCTATCAGAGGAAAACAACCAAAGCAACTGTTAACATATAACTTAGTTTGCATCTCAGCAACATTTTCAACATGCAGAAAGATAAAAGTTATTAATAGGTTTTTTGGTACTATAATAGAGATAGAAATAATAAACAAGTTAAATAAATTAAAATGTAATATAATAAAATAAAATAAAATATGGAGGCTTTATTTGTTTTCTCTTTGTCCTTGAGGTGTCCTTTATCTACTCTGAACCAATTGTCACAGGAACCTGTAAACTCTGGAATGTAAGACAGAGATAAGCATAGAATTATTGCCCATGGAGACTAACAAAAGGAAAAGAGAGTTCCTATTTTTCCAAGAGGTTTAGATATAATTGCTGAAGGTAAATCTCTGTGTTTTTCTCACTCTCCCTCCTTCCCTCCTTCCTTCCTTTTTTCCTTCTTTCTTTCCTTCCTTCCTTCCTTCCTGTTCATTCCTTCCTTTCCTTCCTTCCTCCCTCCCTTCCTTCCTTCCTTCCTTCCTTCCTTCCTTCCTTCCTTCCTT
>PVJC01037530.1:0-17158 GCA_004026665.1 Murina feae | reverse complement strand
TGCCAACAGTTATTGTGGAATTCTAAACCATTCTCTGTTGGGAACCATAAAAGAGATTGATTTATACAAAGCTAACTTAAAAAGTTTTAGTAAAACCTTCTAGTTACCAGACCTGTGACCTACAGCCAGAGATAGACATCTTTTGCCCTGAAGTAACGACTGCCCTTCCAGAGCCTGCTATAACCCGATAAGATATCTTTTGCCCTGAAGTAACGACTGCCATTCCAGAGTCTGCAGATAGGCTAATTCCCATGAACCCCCTTACCCGCTCCCATCTCCTAAAGTATATATTGACCTGCTGAACAAATAAAATTTTGAGGTTTGATCAGAACTTTGTCTTGCCTCCATTTCTTCGCGTCTCCTATCCTTTCATTCCCTGGCAGGAACCGTTGCGGAAGTCCCCACGTTGCATGTCCCGTGGGTCGGGACATAATTGGCGCCCACAACTCTCGATGGCAATCCCTGTGGGGGTAGCCTGACAATTAGACATGATACAGCAGGAGAAGGGCCCTCTGGTTGTATCAATCATGGTTCAGTCATGAGCACAGAAGCCAGGCCACATACCCCAGTGGAAGGGATTTCATATGTGGCACTCGTTACAATGGTGCTGGAAGAACTGAAAAACCAAACAAAGGCCAATGAGACAACAGCATAAGCTGCTACTCCTCCTAGTAGAGCCAGAAGGATAAAAAGAAGAATCAGAGTTATCTGAGTCCAAGAATCAGAGCCACCCATATTCACTAATAGCAGAATCTTCGCCGCAGAAGCAGTAACCAAGGAGGAGACCTAGGCGCTGCCTGAGGTCCTGGCTGAAGCTGAAAGAGAAGTAATACCCTAGCTTCCCCTTCCTCCTTTTCTCCAGTCTTTCCAGTGTCTTTCATTGACTAAACTAAGCCTGAAGCTGGTTGGCAAGGGAGTCCAAGAAGTGAAGTTTACAAAGGAAGGACAGGGAAAGGATTGAAGAGCAAACAAGTAAATGACCCAGCATACCAGTTGTGATTCACTCTAAAGATTTACACTTTCTGATAGTTCTGAGATTCCTGCTGTCTACGCCCAAATCTTTATTGATTCTGAAGAGCCCATTTTTAACATGCTAGTTTCCTTCTGCTAGTGGCTTAAAAGAGCATTGATCTGGTTTTTCATTGTAAACTCTATCTTCCAACTCCTACCTCTAACCACCTACATATAACTATGTATTTGTGGCCATATTAAGTGGGAGAGCACATTGGTGTAAATATTGACTGTTAACAGAGCATGCATGCAATTGATAGAAAAGATTTATGTAAATTATTGATATACCTCTCACTTTCACCACGGACTGGTCCACTGAGGTATTCCAATAGCTGGTAGGTCCTTCCTGGCTCCCACTTCTCTCCTCCATGATCCTCTTATTTTTTCCGTTGTTCACCTTCATGGAATGTTTTGCTTCCTTGCTAGTTCTAGGCCATGTGTGACGAGAAGCTATGGCTGTGTAAGCGATTTAGCTATATTGTGAAAGCTTATTAAATGTTTACGATTTGTTAACATTCTAACTAGATTCTTGATACATAGTTATCTCCAGCTGTCTCTCTCTGAGTGTGTGTTCTTTGCTTCCTTTAATAGGGTATATCTTTCCCAGATTGATTCTGTTTCTTACTCAGGAGGGGTTATTAAATGATGCTTGGTTTTGCTTCTGTTTGTGATCTTCTTAGTGTTCTGCTCTTCTAACTGGACCATGAGTTTCTCTGAGGTTCCCCACGTGCTCAGAGCAGAAAACTGCATTTGTGTCCTGTACGACAAGAGCTCCTTCAGAGCCCATGACTTGAATGGCAAATGAGAGGAGAGGGGTGGGAGTGGCAGGGGTTAGTGTTGATGAAAAGTCTTTTCACCCCAAGTCAGCAGGCATGTTTGGTACCACGCTTTCTTTTGCTCAGGAAGGAAATCTGAAGGTGCAGAGGGTAGCTCTTCCATTGCCTCCCTGGCACAAGACCCCTCCTTTTTGTTGTTGTTAATCTTCACCTGAGGATATTTTTCCCATTGATTTTTAGAGAGAGTGGAAGGGATGGGGGAGAGACAGAAACATTGATATGAGAGAAAAACATTGCCTTCAACAAACACCCCAACTGGCACAATCAAATCCCAGACCTCTCAATTTATGGGCTGATGCTCTAATCACTGAGCCACACCAGCTAGGGCCCACAATCTCTTTATTGAGAACTGCCAGAATCATCACCTTGTTTTCATCTCTGTTGCTCCCATTCATTTCCAAGTCACTCAGTGGCCTCCCCACAGTTATCACACTGTAGATTAGTTTTGCCTTTTTATAGCAATGCAGTCTACAGTCTGAACAATTTTGTCTCTGTAGTCTTTTGCTTAACATTTTGCTTATGGAATTCACCATGTGGTTGTGTACAGCCACAGTTCAGTTCATTCCTTCTCTTTGCTGAGTATTACCCCATTGCTTTGGCTTGTTTGAATGGATATCTATTTCTTGCAATGAAGCAAGCCATGACTAAGGAAGAAAATGAAGCATGAAACTGTCCTTCCCAGAGAAACCACAGGCATGGAGTAAGAATTCCCTGAGGAGG
Source organism: Murina feae (assembly GCA_004026665.1). Taxonomy (NCBI): domain Eukaryota; kingdom Metazoa; phylum Chordata; class Mammalia; order Chiroptera; family Vespertilionidae; genus Murina; species Murina feae. Next base: position 14,591 of record PVJC01037530.1, on the reverse strand, counting down.
CCTTTCTGTCCTTCCCCTCATCAAACTGGGACATTCCTTTCACATGCAGGGAACCTCAGAGCAACACTGAATTTCGCTGAGTGGGTTCAGAAGTCCATATGGCAACTGTCTTGGATCTTGGCCCCAGGCCAAAGAATGACAGTTCTTTTCTCCTTTCATATTTCTTTACCCTGTGATGTTCCTATCTGAAAATCTTACAATTACAATCTTCCATCAGCTCAGTCCCACATGTTGTTAATGCTTTGCATGCTGCAGTATTGAGCTGAAAAATACCATGTATTTTCATGTAATATAAACAAATCACTTATTGAATCTTCACCAGTGTTTCTAGACTTATGGCCACTTTGTAGAATCAAGATGCATTCTCTCTCTCTTCCCCCCCCCCCCCCCCCCCCCCCCATAATTAGTTGAGAAATTTGAGTTGAAATAAGGGACCAGGGGAAGCCATTATGATTTGGGCAAGATTCCTCTCCTTGTGCAGGTACTTTCAGATACATGATTGTGTTTGGTACGAGTAGCATTGTGTGGGTGGTGCACACATTTTAACTACATCCTGCTTTCCCCATCAGTAATAACGTAGTAAAGAACACAAGGGAATTCAGGAGGGAATATTTCATAACATTTTTTAAATGACACTTCAGAATAAATATGAGCAATAGGCTGACATTTCCAAAGCCAGCAGGAATTGAGGCATGATAATGCCACTGTGTTCTTGTTACTATTCTATAGAACTGTAGTTTTGGAGGCCTGCTTGCTAATTTTCCAGCTTCCTCTCCTTCGTGCTGCTGTAGCACTCCTCATGGGATGCCTGTAATCCCACTGACTCTTGTCTGGCAATGGGAACATTCCCTAATAAGTAGCTTTAAGGGTTCTTACCTGACAAATGTAATTAAAAAAATGCCCGAAGTAGTGTAACTAGTGGACGATCCAGCCCATGGGCCAAACAAAATGGAGGTTATTAAATGTCTCCAAGTATCCAAGCATGAATTGGCAAAAATGAACTCGCAGCCAGAATGCCCTGTCTTTCCTTCTAGGGAAAATCAGATACAAAAGAAATACAGAGGAAAAAAGTAAATGGCCATTTGTCTGCTGAGGGTTGAGAGACTTACTCAGAGGTGAAGGCACATTCAAATTGCTTGATCCCATCAAGACTGATTCTTGTTTTTATGGGACTTGTCTTCTTTCCTTCCATTTCTATTTCTCTTTGTGCCTCCATCCTTTCTCTCATTCCTTGCCCTTTCTCTTTGTCCCTGTCCAGGGTACAGATACATGTTTTATGGGACTGAAGTTTATATAATTATTTTCTTCAGGGGCCAGGGTAGAGGAGGGAATGATGGAAATATAGCTGGGAAGCAAACATCTATTTATACTAAAAACTAAATCACCAAAAATCACAAATTCTAAAATGTTGAAAATGCCTCAGATATCATCTAATCACAAAAAGAAAAATAAGGTTTTATAATGAACTGCTTTATATTTTTTTTCTGCACCTTTGGCTGCATTCCATTTCTTGCCTCTTCATATGGCAATGGATTCAGTAATTTTTTCCTTATGGAGAACAGAAGGGTAATTTAGTTTTTAGGCTAGCATGGCTAATCAAAATTTATTTTTTATTGTTCATGAATTACATAGATCATGCCACCTCACACATAAGTACACCCATTCTTTTTAGTACTGCAACAAGTTTGTACCCTGAAAATATAGAGAATCTGATAATTCACATTAAAAAAGGAAAATTATATAGGCACATTTATTATTCTGCATGCTGGAAAACTCATAGGAGAGAACTTGTGTTCTTAGATTTTTGACAGGTTCTCAATGAGAATAGAATCCTCCACTTACAACTTCACAAGTTCACAGACTAGCCTCTAGCTTCTTACATGCAAACCTTGTTTCTCCTCCACTGCCCGTATAGCTCCTGTGTCAGGTACCTTTGACTATAGGACCATAGGATGCTATGCTATGACCTGGTTCCTGCACCTATTTATCATGACACTGGCTGAGTTTATACAGTGGGGGTGAGAGTACCTCAGGGGACTATTCCTATGCTGGAGTTGACAACAATGCATGTTATACATTACACCAGTGATTCTGAACTGCTTAAGTATTTCCCGCTAAATGGAAACTAAATATATCTCCATTCAACTTTCCTTTATGCAGATCCCCCAAACAGTTACACTCATTCAACATCACCTAACACCAAGGGAAGTATGCTGGAGCAGAAGTCAGAGTAGAAAGAGACAGCAGACTTAACTGATTGTGGTTAATATATTTTTTCTTTTGAAAAATTTGCAAAATCAAAAGACAATATGAACCATTTCTGTGATCTGCCCCAGGACGTAGAGGGCCCTAGAGGAATGAAACCCCAGCACTTAAACATCCTGGCGAGTCTTCCTCTAGTCCTTCTGCCGTTGTCAGACTTATTTCCGTGTCTGCTGCTCTTCCAATCCAAGGACTGTGGCGCTGTGAGGAGGCCCCAGCACCCAGCTGGGATAGTGCCATGTGTCCTAGAGCCTGGGTGCTGCCAGGGAAACAGGTCTGACCACACACAGAGATGAGGAGTGGTCCTGGGCTTTCTAGATAGGAGAGGTGTGACTGATGGCTACTGAGGTTGGGGTTTGGAATTTAGTCCTTTCAGCCTATGCATAAAGCCTGAAACATCGTGCTCAGTGTTCAAAATTGAGAGACCCATTTAAATAGACTAATAAGAAGCCTTGTGCTATGTATTTAACTCCTCAAAGTATCCTCATCCTCTCTCTCTCTCTCTCTCTTTCTCTCTTTCTCTTTCTTTCTTTCTTTCTTTCTTTCTTTCTTTCTTTCTTTCTTTCTTTCTTTCTTTCCTTCCTTCCTTCCTTCCTTCCTTCCTTCCTTCCTTCCTTCCTTCCTTCCTTCCTTTCTCTCTCTCTCTCTCTCTCTCTCTCTCTCTCTCTCTCTCTCCCTTATTCACATTCTGAATATACTTACTTTTTCCCATTTACAGTTTACTTTAAATATTATTTTGTATTGATTGCAGGTGTTCAGCATAGAAATTGGACAATAACATAGTTTACAAAGGTTTCCCCTGCTATTTCCAGTACCCACATGGTATCATATGTAGTTATTAGAATATTACTGACTGTACTCTCTATGCTGTACTTTATATTACCTGGACTATTTTGTGACTACCAATCTATACTTTTTAATCTCTATACCTCTTTGACCTAGTCCCAAATTTTCCTCCCCTCTGGCAACCACCAGTCTGCTGTCTGTGTCTATAAGTTTGTTTCAATTTGTTTTTTGGTTTTTTTGCTCTTTTGATTACACATATAAGTGAAATCATATGGTATTTGTCTTTCTTTTACTGATTTATTTCACTTAGCATAGTAACCCCAGGTCCATCAATGCTATCAAAAATGCTAATATTTCATTATTTTTATGGCCAAGTAATGTTCCATTATAAACCCCAGGTTTTGTTTTTTTTATCCACTTGTCTATTGATGGATACTTGGGTTGCTTTCGTTATTGTAAATAATGCTATGTAAAGAACATAGGGCTGCATATAGTTTTCAAATTAGTGTTTGGCTTTCTTTGGGTAAATATCCAGAAGTGTAATTGCTGGGTCATAAGGCAGAGCCACTTAATTTTTTGAGGACCCTCTATATTTTTTTCACCATGATGACACCAGTCTCCATTCCCACCATCGATGCACAAGGGTTCCCTTTCCTCCACATCCTCACCAGCACTTGTTTGTCGATCTGTCTTTCTTTTTTTCTTTTTTCCATTTGATTGTCCTGCTAGGAGGCGGGATTAAAAGCTTGATTCCTGGATTTTTGTTTGAACTACCTGTCATGGCTGTGTGTCCTTGAGTGATCCTTTAATATTTCTGAGCCTCAGTTTCACCAACTATAAAGAAAGTGATTGAACTTTATGGCCTCTCAGTTCCCTTTTCTCACTAACATCTGATTTTTCTTGGTCTTAATATTATGCCAATTTAATATGTTACATTGCAATCTGCATCGTTATGTTCTAACCACTAAGTTATTTCCACTAAATCTTAATAAGCAAAAGTAATTAAGTATGTATTGTGAACCTGGTACTACACCGAGTGCTTGACATGTATAATCCTCTACATTCTCCAAAACCATTGTCTTTGGGAAATGAATGTATTGATCACTTTGCTGTCTTGGTTACTATGATAAGCTCTTCCCATAAAGCCCTTATGATGCCATTGGGCATAAAATGTCATAAAACTGAACAAAGCATGCAATTAAATCTTCACAACAACCTTAAGAGATGAGTGATGCTATTATTGTCTTTCTTATTTTAGAGAAGAGCAAACTGAGGCACAGGAAATGTAAGTGGTGGTGCGTCAAAGTCACACAGCCAGGAAGTCCATTGTTATTGCCTTGGATTATCTCTGTGTCACAAATGAGAGTAATTAAGTTATTTACCCAAGATTATGCAGCCCCTAGATGAGAGAGATAGAAACAGAATCCCTATTGCCTCTAGATAAGGGAACAATGTAAGAAAAATTCACTAACTTGAGATCATTTCTATTTTCCAAATGGGATTTGCAATTATCACTCCCTTACTTTTGGATTTATGTATTAGTAAAGATTATCAACTTTATATAAAGAGCTAGGAAATAAAAATTTTATTTTGGCAGTAATCACTTAATCTTTGCATTTGGCAATGTTTGAAGGAACTCGTATGCAATAACTGTGAATAAAACTGCTTCTCTGGCATCAAATATGGAAGAAGTGGTAAATATACTTCCTGTTTTATAGGCACCCCCTCTCCCTTGCCTAGCTAGGATTTATTGCAATGATCCACCAGGTGGTGCTCTAGTGAAGACATGGCTCTAAAGCTCGCCAACCCCAAGGTTTTATGCTTAGAAGTATTTTGAGTAGGTTAGGTGGTTACTCCTGAGAAAAAGGTGGCCCAGTCAGGAGTATACAGTTGCCCATCCTGCCAAGAGAACACAGCCTGCAAACAGAGGAAAGTCCACAAACAGGAATGCTCAGACCAAGTGCAGCGGTCTCAGAAAACTTTAGTGCTGAAACATCTATTCTAAGGAGGTATTAGCACAGCAGTCGATGGGTAAGTCCAGTGGGACTAGAATCAGGTATTGGAGCGTGTGTCTCTGCTACTAAATTGTAACTTTTGAGGGGAGGATTTAGACTTATCTTTGTTACCTCTGGATTTTTCAATTGAGGGTCATGAGCCCAATCCATAGAGTTTGTAATCCAACTTCCTGAAGTTGTATGAAGAACTGTGTATATTTGGGGATAAGGTCTATTCCTTTCAACAGATTCCAATCAGAGGTAGTCAGTCCCCAAATGTAAACAGCACCTGAATCATATGATTTCTAAGATCTTTTCTAGCTTAACATTCTACAATTTTTCTAGGAAGGAGTCCATGGCTGACAATTTAATTGGTTTAATCCCCTGGCCAAGTTCCACCAACATCCTTTCTTATGCACTCTCTAATGGTTTTGTTGGGACAACCACACCTAGGTCCAAGGACTCCTGCAACACCCTCTCTGGTAGATTAGGTGGCACATCATGTGACTGAAATGGTTCATTAGGGACTAGTGGCCAGGACAGACCAGAGGAACTATGAGAGCAACATGCCAGATCCCACGGGAGTTCAGCGGTGGAAGCAGGTGCTAATTATCATCCTTTGGACGAACAGGATATGCATTTTTTGGGAGTGGGTAAGAATATCTGGTTAGACAAGCTCCAAATTCTTTGGCCTACTTAGAAGGCACTACCAGTTCCATCAGCAAGGATGAGATTTTGTTTCCTGATGAGTACCTATTCAGCTAAGAAGGAAAACCCAGTGAGGAGGCAGGAATATGATTTTCACAGGCATTGTCATGTAAATAAAGGCTCCTTCCCAAATCAGGCAGTAACTGTGAGGGAGTGTCACTGTCCCACCTTTGTGGCTCAGGAAAAAGTATCTCTTAAGTGCTTTTTACAGGACTAGGTTTGGTAGCTGAGTAATGTAATTATGTAGATTACCAAAAGAAACTGAGACTTCAACCTGTCCTAGATATCCATTATTTCTGAAGGGAGAGACTTGCAGAAGGACAGGAATATTGATTGTATACAGCTAATGTGTTTAAACAGAGGATCCTGTCTATACTTCACATCCATTGAAAAGCTTAGACTATCTTAGGGAAATGATGGGAGCCAATATTAGTTCTTGAGGAGAGGATCTGGGAGTCAGAGTAATTCTTCCAAAATATTAAAATCAGAGGTTTTTTTGTTTGTTTGTTTTTTTGTCCAGAATGTGGGTTGAGTATAGGAAAGGAGTTCTTTTCTTGGACTTTGGAAGATCTAGACTGGTTGAAGGGTCTAACCTGTTGCATAGGCTGATGGCTCTAAATCCTGGCTACATATTAAAATCGCCTTTTAAAAAATTACTGATGCCTTGGGCACAACCAAGACCAATGAATCAGAATATCTGAGGATGAGATCTGTGCATTTTTATGTTTAAAACATCTCTCCTGGTGACATTAATATGCTTCCAAGATTGAAAACCACTGATCTAGACAGATGATGGCAAATATGGACCATATATGCCAATAACCCCTTTCCAAGCTCATATAACGTGTTTAACAATTACAGAATTCTTTATACAATATAAGGATATGTACACAATGTCTTGTACATAGCTGAATAGCTCCACTTGATTTATTTAATCAAGTAATAGTTGGTGGTAAGATGGGCTAGTAAATACTTTCTGTCTCAGTGTCAAAGTTTGAATTTATTCTTTTCAATGAAACTTCTTTCTACTATTTGAAATTTGTATTCTCTTTCTTATTCTTTCTTCTCCTCTTTTTTCTTAGGTATGATATGTATATGCTAACTGCAGAAGGTTCGGATAAAAGTAAAATGCATGGAAGGAAAGAGAACAAGAACACTGTCATAGTTTTCTTGACTATTTGGCCCAGGGAATGACTAGGGGAGCAGAAATGTTTCTCCTCCACTGCTATGCTAACCTCAAAGAGCAGGAGCTCTGCTATAGCTCTCAAGACAGCCAAGCTGACTCAATGAGGCTCCTTGGCCTGAGGAAGAGGTAACATTTTCAGAGTAGTGAGTAAAGGGAATGGGGTAAAATTGGGCCATGCAAGAGGCTTTTTATTAAAAGGATATCTCTTTTGTTCCCTCACCATGTTGTCGGTAGGTGGGCTTGATCGTGGAAGGCCACATTGGATTCAGGTAAAGGAAATACAGCTTGAGAAGAAGGGAAGGCAGACTCCAAACCAAAGAAGAGGGTATTTCTCATGAGAGTGCTATCTGGGGTGTGTTTGGAGGGAAAAGAAAGAATAAACTTCTTAGGTTACTTTTATTTTCAGCTGCCTTCAATTAAGAGGATAGAAGAAAATGTTAAGGCTCACACAAGAGCCAGTTCAATAATCTAGAGACTCAGAGGTCTAGAAATAGAATGTGTGTATTTCCTCTGTCTGATATATCCTTCAGCATGTTTTTATTATGCATTTATCATAAGCATGTATTTATTTATTGTCTACCTCTCCCATTACACTCTTGGTGTCATGAAGACGAGCTATGAGTATTTGGTAACATTGAGTCCCCAATGCCTTGCATACGGGCACGCAGTAGGCACTCAAAATTGTGTGTTGAAAAAATGAAAAGGTAAATGAGGGAGATGAATCTAGTGTGGCAGCTGGCAGCTGGTAGGGGATTCTGGGCTTTTTTATTTGGCCATGTCTAAATGCGAGACATGATTAGCTAACCACCTCCATCTCCTGACCATTTCCTTTATCATCTTATATAATTGCATGAATATTCTCACAGCATTTATTGTCCGAAGAGGAAGAGAACAGGTGGCGATAGTTTATGGTTATCCTAGTTTGTTTGTTTTTTATTTTTTAAATCAGTTATTTGGCTTTTCTTCCTTAATTTGATGAGGAGTTTTTGAGCTCCTCCCTATGTGTGATGGGAGCAGAGACAGAAAACGTCCAGGCTAAGTCCTAGGAGCCCTCCAAGAGCTTACAGACTAGAAGGGGAGCTCACTGATGGGGCAACTTTGAGAGCTTAGCTCAGGTTTCCAGGTACTCTGGGGACACAGTGAGAGCTAGCTCACCTGAACAGCAGTGGCCTCCAAGAGGATGTTTGTGAGGAAAATGAGGGCAAACAGTGCTATAAAACCAAGGGAAGGGTCAACTCCAAGAAGGAGAAATACCTTCACCTTGAGAGTGGTTAGGGAGTGGATTGGAAGCTGAAGACAAGGAGGTGAGTCAGGCAGCCTCTGCGATAAGCGACGGGTGAAGATGGAGGCCCACAGGAAGCTGGCATGTGGGGATGGTGAGGAGGGACAGACAAAGTCCAAAGGAAAGGATTGAGAACAGAGACTGGTCATGAGATGTCTTTTAGGGCTGATGGAGAACTAGGAGCCCCCCCATGGAGGGGAGACTGAAAAGAAGCATCTGGAGTAGTGAGAGCCCCAGGGAAAGTGGAGCTAGGCAGTGGAATTGGGAGACTCTAAACAGAGGGAGTGTCAGATGTCAGTGACTTTGGCAGAAACAACAGCCATGGTGAAATGGGGACAGAAGACAGATTGTAGGCGAGAGAAGCGTGAAGTGCAGACGAGTTATTCTAGTTCTCCACTGAGAAAAAAAGGAGAGAGGTACCATGGTACCCAGCCGAGCATGTAGGCCCAAGGTGTGACTTTTAAAATGGAAGAGAATTTCTCGTTTCTATAGGCTGAGAGGAAGTTCTACTGTAAAGGGAGAGCTGGAGGACAGAGGAGATGGGGGATTGGTTTTACCCTTTTGCTATGGCTGTCATGTTTAAACACTTTTGTTCTCATCTTCAGTGACTCTTCTTTTTGAAACATTTCCTGCTGAAACTAATCCAAAATTACTCTGCAAGCATCAGATAGCATTTAACCAAAGCTAATCTTGTCATTCCCACTTAGCAGGTTCTCATAGTTGGATTATTTTGTTCCTTGGCTCAAGGATTCTTAATCTAGTGTTCACAGATTCCCAAGACATTCATAGATAGAATTATACTTTAATTTTCTTTATAATCAGATACATTTTGTTTTATGCTATTGAAAATATGCTGGGAAAATATGTATTATTGACTTTCCCTGTCTGTCAAAGAAGTCCGTGGCACAAAGATGCTATAAAGTGATAGCCATGGCCAGCCTTGTATCTAGAAACCAATGCCTCTGTTTCAGGTTGATTAATTGGGGAAATGGATAAAACTGAAATGCCTTAGCTAATAGTTCTTCAACATATGTAAGAATCACCTTGAGAAGGAGATACAAAGACATATTTCAAAAGCTGATATTTTAAAATCCCATCCAATGTGAGCCCGATTTAATACATTTAATACGAAGACCAATAATCTGCACTTTGCAAACAAGTTTCTCAGTTAATTTTGTTGCAGATGGCCCTTGGAAAACATAAGGAATCATTGCATACTTTCCCTGTTGTTTATTGTTTTTAATGACTCCTAAGTACCTTTCTATTTTATCAGATGTTTTCAGTGATTTCGGGAAATGTTAGGTCTTCAAAATTAAATCTATCCCAAACTTCCCCAAAGAAATTCTGCCACACCTAATATTTACCCATGTGCACAAACCAGCCCACATTGATATCTACTTAAGTGTTCTGAGAGGCTAATCACATCACATTCATAGGACAATGTGCCCATCCCTGTAAATGGGGAAGGAGCTGTGTATATGGAGCCTTGCAGGATGGCGGGGAAGGAAACAGTGTTCCTTGAGAGGTACAGTTTTAAACTTTTGAATACAGCAGGGTTGGAAATGACTTTAAGAGAAGATAATGTATAGCAAGTAGTGACGCAGCCAGGAAAAAAACCTAAATAATAGAGTCAACAATTTTTTCCTGCGAAACAGCCATAAAAGAGACCAGGAATTTCCTGTAGTACCAAACCGTTGGGCAGATTTCCCAGCGAGTTGCCCCTTATACCTGCTCAACATTGCAGAGGATCCCAAGGGACACAATGTGTCAAGATGCCCCATGCTGAGGAGAGCTCATGACTGCAGCATTCTGTCAATACTAGTTTGAGCTTCAACCAGTGAATGGATTTGCCAGATCTGATTAATGGTTCCAAGGAGCAGTGGAGTCACTAATCTCTCAGATCTGGGAAAACCTTGAGTAGAGCCTTCATGTTTCTGTCTTTTTGAGTTGAAGAAGGAACTCATCCTTCATCTCCAAGTCAATGGTACAAGCTGGCTTCTATTCCTAGGTATGTCAACAAATTCCTGCCAACAAAGCTGAAACAATATTTCAGCACTTTGAGGCTAATTGAGGAATTTTCAGACTAAGTTTTGAATTAGAGCTAATCAGGACAGAGGAAGCAAAAAAACATATGATCTGTCTCTGGTGTCGACACTTAAGCAAAAGCCCATATTCCAATCATAAAATGAGTTGCGTCTGCATCTTTTGACTTCTGAATAATCTTAGATCTCTGTACACTTGCAAAGACACATCATGTGTTTACCTAATACTGAGCAGTCTGCTCCCTTTGGTTCACCAAACAATGTCTATTTAACAGTGTTCACTGAATGTTCTACTTGATCTGGTACATACTTGAAATCAGCCTTTGTCTTTATTAGAAATAAAAGAATTAATAAGAGCATAGTATACTACTTCTCCAGATCCAGCAAAACCATTTTGCTATAATGGCAATCAGTAGTGTGCAGCTTCCATCAGTTAAATAACATCAGCCGATGTATGACAAGATGAAACAGGATATAATTCTGGTACTTTTCTGTGATCTAATAGGAGATCTAAATAATCTTCAAGGTCATCATGTTGACAGCGTTCTTTCTTATCAGACTTGGGTGTAATTATTCATGAAGCACTTTTGGATTCACCTGTTTATCTGCCTGTCTGGGCCAAGGAAAGCTATGTGTTAGACATCTTCCTCCCATGTTCTTATGGCACAATGGGACTCATATTTTAATTATACATTTTTAAAAATATTGATGAATAAAGAATACAATGATTGATCCTTCTGGAAGACTCTTGATTGCTTTCCAGTAGGTAGGCATTTGCTCGCTTATTCTCTTTTTTCTCTCTCACAGAGCCCTCCCATTGTTCTAGATATGGCAAATTTCCCAGACTTCCTTTTAGGTAGGCTAAGGGCATGTGACCTATCCTGGCCAATGGGAGTTGAGGGAGAAGTCTGTGCAGAAGATCTCTGAGGATTTTCTTTTTTAATGAGAGACTGTGTTTGAGAAGTGATCTCTTTCCTCTGTGTTTACTGGCTTTAAACCAAGTTGTGTGAAGATGTGTGCTGGTAATATGGCAGCCACCTGGTGATGAGGGGAAACCAAAGACTGATTCTACATCAGACTCAATAGCATGACATGTCTGAGCAGCTCAGTTAATCCTCTGTAGACACATTTCCTCTGGACATTGTATTAAGTTGAGCTGGGTATTCTGTTACTTGCAGTCAAAGTCTTTCTAACAATGAAATTATATTATCTAAAATTTGGCATAGTTCCCCCCCCTTCATTTATTCATTCAAAAAATGTTTGCTCAGAACCCATTAAGTGTTAGACAACGGTTGTTCATAGTAAGTGTAGTAGAAATTGTTTCTGCACTTATGGGGATTCCAGTCTAAGGAAGAGACAGAAACTGGTGAGGAGCTGTAGTACATATATAAATTACATATGTTTTGTAGCCCCAATCAGTTGGGCAATATGGGATTTTATGGTCAAAGAAGGCTCCTCTGAGAAAGTGATGTTCGAGCCGCTATTGAAAAGTGACTGGAAGCTAATCAGGTGGAAAGGAATGCTCTCATTGTGCTTTTGCAAATTAATGAATTTTAAAAATAATCCCCTAGGAGCCAATAAAGTCAATGAATAGGGTCACAGGAGAGAAAAAAAAAGTCACCCACAGATGTCACACGGTGCAGCTGATGACTACAGAATCAGCAGGTTTCTTGTAGACCCTCCGCCTGATCCTCCTGCCACGGGAACCTCCACAAACCTTATTGTGATCATTTTTATAAATAGAAAACATCGTAGTGTTTGTGGTAGCTGAGGTCAGGGACACCAGTTTTCATTTGCACGTTGTGCTCATTACAAATGATCTAATAAATTATTCTCTTCGGCTAAGAATTTCTGTAATTGGTTTCAGCCTCAGGGCACTTTTTGTTTGTTTTTAAACATTCAGCCATTTTGATTTATGTGAATGTGAAAAGACCTACATTTTTTTTTCTGCTTTGAATCCAATCTACAGAATATTATTTAGCACAAGGAAAAGTCCAAAATAGCTGAACCTTTCCACTTATTTAGATTTCACCCAAGAGTCCCCAGGGTAGAATGAAAACATCTCTGAGCTAGGGTAATTTTACAAAAACTGCTTAGAGCCCAACAGCTATTTCTGTCCTTTCGGAATTCTGTAAACATATGGGGGAAAATCTGTCCACAGCTATGCCGGAGCTTTGCCCAGGCCCTGAATTCTCCTATCGTTTTATTGTTGGGAAGGTGTGGAGCCAGAGATTCCATGTCTGAGTTGGAAAGGCACTGGCGAGTTCACACCTTTCAGCTTCGGCCCTGTTAGACAAGGTCTCCTGTCTTCCCTTCCTTGAAAAATCTGATTGTTTTATTCCCCTTTCTCCCGACGTTTATCCTTCTTCTTTCCTGCTTTCCTTTCTTCCTTCTTTTCTTCTTTCCTCTTTTTCTCCACGTTCCCCCCTTTCCTCCTTTCCTTTCTTATTTCATTTCTAGAGATCAAATTTCCATTCCTACCTAGGATTACGTTCTCTTCTAATTGCAAATTACCATTAGGGGTCGTACCCATGCATATCACTGTTCAGTTGCAAAGACAATATTGTCTGTGTGCATCAGAGGGGGTTGTTATGATGAATGGCAGGAAGGATTTTGGTTTGTGGGTGAGAAGAGGAAACGCAGAGAGGGAAGTTTGTCTTAACTCTCAAAGACAGGGAGAGTATTTCCCAAGTAAAATACTTCTTATGTACGTCAGGGTTCTGGATGATGACAACTCCAGAATATCAGCTGCTTTCCCCTTTTTGACCAGGGCCCATTACTGGGCCCGTCTGTGTGACCTCACATTTACACTTTCCATGTTCAAAGTGAGTTTATAAATAAGATTCTGACAATTTCTTCAAATGCGCTTTTACACATAAGCGTACTGCGATAGAGGTTAAAATGAATGCAGAGATATTCATTCTACAACTTTACACTTGTGTCCTTTTTTCTTGAATCAGACAATCTTTAATAAACCATGAAGTAATATTATTTATGAATATGAACACTAATTTTACCACTATCATAATTATATAGCATTCTATTTTTAAATTAAGTGTTACCATGTCCAAGGTAAATATCTAATATATTTTTGTAATTTTAAAAAAGCAAATGATAAAATTTCTTTATTTTTAATATTATAGGAACTTTTTAAACAGTATTTTATCTCAACTTTTTCATGACCTCTGGGAGACCTTGGCCTTGACTGTTTCACCCAGGAAAGTATTATTTTGGTATTATAAACATAGGCTTCCTAATTATCAGAAATCTAAAAAAGTTCCTGCTGGCAGATAAGTGTAAAACCTCAATAAGTCCCTTTCCTGTTTGAATTTTGAAAACTGTGTAACTGCTGGGTATAATATGTATTAATACAAAGTAATTAAAGGCATTTTTTTCCGTAATGCAGTTCTTTCAATTTTATTCTTTTTTGTCGTTGTTGTTGTTAATCCTCATCTGAGGATATTTTTTTCCATTGTTTTTCAGAGAGAGTGGAAAGGAGGGAGGAAAAGAGAAAGAGAGAGAGAGAGAAAGAGAGAGAGAGAGAGAGAGAGAGAGAGAGAGAGAGAGAGAGAGAAGGGAAAGAGAAAGAGAGAGAGAAACATAGATATGATGTGAGAGAGACACATTAGTTAGTTGCTTCTGACAAGCTCCCCAATCAGGAGTGAATCTGCAACCCAGGTATGTGCCCTTGACCGGGACTCAAACTTGACTCTTCAGTGTGCAGTCCAATCCTCTAACCACAGGGTTCAATCTTACTCTTGAAGCCTCAACACAGCATATAATGCTTAGAATATAATATGAGCTCAATAACAGTTATTAAAAAGGAACATTTCAAGTAAGAGACATGTATTCTAGAACTGGCAGTTTTCTGAACCAGGAAGGACTCAGGGAAGACAAAAGGAATCCCAGCTATGTACCTCAAATTTCTAAGTCCACAAGTTCATATCTAAGTGTGGGAGATTTTTGGTTAAAGTATATCTCTTACTATACAGGCCCATTCTGACTTTATATTACTTAACATAAATTACTAATATCTAATTTATAATGTGAACTGAGCTTCACAGGAATAAAGCTGAATTTTCAAATATATTGTAGCTTTTTAAGTAAGTCAGATTTTTTATCAATGTACTTCCAAATACTTGGAAACACTCATCAAAATGAAGTCAGTCTGTCCAATGGAAGAAAATATTTGCAAATCATATGTCTGACAGGGGGTTAATATTTCAAATGCAGAAATAAGGAACCCAAAGATTTCAATAGCAAACAAACAAACAAAAATCCCCAAATAATCTGCTTTAAAAATAATAAAAAACTGGAGTTCTCAAAAAAAA